>WSTX01002685.1:2802-30100 GCA_019633405.1 Tulasnella sp. 408 | reverse complement strand
CTGACGCTGGACTGGGCCAAAGCACCCTTGGTCTCGACAATGGAGAAGTTAAGATCGTACTGCACGACTCGAGCGGGGAACTCCTAGGACAACTCTATTTTCGATCGAAGTTCGTGTTCAGGATCATAGTAAATATGCTATGTTCGTCTGACCAATCAAGTTCCTAGGTGCTTGCGGATCTTACATACGACGATATACGCCTCCCTGCACCATTGGCACTGCAGGGGCGAAGGGTGTGAAATCACCGACCCCTCAGTCGGTAGGTGGATAAGGTCTATAGGCGAGCCTGGAGAGTGTCCAGGTCAACGGATCGCGCAAGAATAAAGAAGCCCTCGCCAAGAGCGGGGGCATGGTTAAGGAGGAAGTCATCACCTCTCGTTCAAGAGCACCATCAGGGTAGTATTACTATGGACTCAAAGAACAGCCGCGGAACGAGAAAAAGGTTAACGTTGGCCCGAAGAAACGACAAGGCGGAGAGACTTGTCTGAGCCGGCATTCGCTTTCCCGTTTCAGGTAATCCCTTCTTCCCCACTTGACCGAGCAGAGCCCATCAGGGTAGTAATATGCACCCAAAGGACAGCCGCGAAACGAGAAAAAGCTTAACGCTGGCCCGAAGAGACGACAAGGCGGAGAGACCTGTCTGGGCCAGGAAGTAGTATGGAAAATTCAAGAGGAGACTCAAAAGTGACCGTTCGCGACAAGGCGGAGGGACTTGTCTGAGCCAGCATTCGGCTTCCCGGTTCTGGTGGAATTTTGTACGCCCGCTACGGCCGATCGCGCCCAGGGTCCCACCGCCGGCTCCGAAGCGTTGATCTCTGTATAGGGCCTTACAACGTTGAAATTTGGTAGGGTGAAGGCTTGATGCATCTGTACGTGCACCGCGAGGACCAGAGACAGTAGGTTAAATTCGCGAAAAAAAGCGCGGACTCATCTTTGTGGGGTGTAAGATTTCTCTGCCGCTACAGAACTTCGGATATTCTCACGACACCTCGACCTGATCATGATTAGCATCAAACGGGAAGCGGTTTGAGGAGGCTACTGCGTCTAGAAGCTGTCCGGGAGAAGGCAGAAGCGAGCTGTTGTTGAGCGTAACGTTGGGAAGGAAGCATATATATTGTAACGAGTGTCTCCCGCACTAGTAGGGCTGCGGAGAGCTTGAGATGGTGCGGTGAACGTCACGCTGCCCGAACGCGTTCAGTCATTTCCAGGGTCAGGAATTAGAATCACAAGTCAACTGTGCGTTACTTGCACTCGTTTTCAAGGTATGGACAAGTGTTTGAATGGCGTAGGGGTGACACTCCAACAGAAAGCTGACTTTTATGTAAGCCACCAAACACCAAATGCGGAAACCCATAACGCAGCCACGATCGTTCATTTCACCGTATGACGCAATTAGCTTCACAGCGCCCCACACATCGAATCAATCAATTCCTATTGTCCTTTCACCGCCGAGGCTTCTGCGCGGCTTGACCGGTTCCGCCAAAACCGCAGGTAATTACATACACACACCGGCACGCGCCCTCCCGATTTCGAAATATATCAGCGCAGTTGTTTGCCTAGTCCGTCGGTTGAAGAAGCGCAGTCTTGGAATTAATTTCCATCGTTCGTCCTCGACCCCGTCGTCGCTCCACAGCCAGCCTCGCTGGAGATCATGATTCGAACGTTGAACCTGCACGCGAGACATTATGCAGCTAAACCACTCGCTTCCCTTTCGTCGTCGCTCTCTTCGTCCTCTGATACCACCAGCTTGCATCTTTGCGGCTTTACAGGGGATGATGTGAATGGATCTCTCCAGGCGATGATTCAGGTGGCGACATGGGACGGGACTCCGAAGACGGTACCGTTCAAGACGCAGTCGGTCGCGATTCGTGGTCAACGTTAACGAGGCTTTGTCCAACGCTTTGCATCTCACACTCGACCCCTTCAGAGAGACCCTTCCCTCCATCATAAGCGGTTTATTGTCTAGCTCTGATAGCACAGCACTTGTACTTTTGTTCCTAGACCCTTTGACCCCGTCCGAAGGGCTATGTACGAGCCGCTGCTGCGCGATGCGAACGACACGGCATCCCCTTCTCTTCCACTGTCCCCACTCATCGCCGACAACACCGCTGTCGCTTCCGTCCACGACGATGACGCCGACGTCAAGTTTCGACCCTCTTTCGATGAGACCTACAAGCACATCGGACTGAGACCAAGCCAAGGAAGGCCCTGTCGGGAATGTCGCACCGACCGAGATAGCAGGGCGACACCCGCCACCGCCCCAGTGTCCACGACGGCCACCCCATCTCTCACTCCACCCCGTACGCTCAATGATGGTATAGTTATATCCATTTTTAATACCCTCAAAGTGGCGATCATTACGGCTTCGACAGCCATGCTTCTTCAGACTCCTGGAGCTGGTCCCTCCACTCTGGGTACCGCTGGCCGGCACGGTTCCTCCTCCACCACGACGATTAGCGACGCCAAGGGCGAGATTATCGTGAAAACCTCTTTCGCTCTCTCTTCTCAACGTACTAGTGGTACCACCCGCCCTGGCAGCGCCAATCCGCTTAGTGCGCGTGATGGGCTCTGCGGCCGTGGCAGCAGGAAGGGCAAGGAGAAAGAGATCGTCGACGTCCACTATTCCGACGCTCAGATCCAAGTCGACTCCGGTCGTTCTCTCCTCCTCAATGGATCCTGGATCCCCTTGGCTCTCGGGTGTATCAATCGCGGCGCCAAAGCTACCGACCGAATCAGAGGATAGCAAGCCCAGCAGCATCCCCAACCTCCTTCCTCTCTTAGCCATCGTCAACTTCGCTGATCTCCTCGACGAGGTCATCTTCAAATTCGTCTCCAACACGTCCTCCATCCTCCAAGAATTGTCCCCCGCCGTTTCGGCTCGTGCAGGGTCCCTCGTTTTCACGGCCTCAGGACACATCGGCCATGCTAAAGTCACTCTGCTCAGATACAGCTCGCTCGTACGATTTGGCGCCGAGATCCTTGCGAGGCACGTCAAAAATTACGCCGGATGGGGAGGAAACGGTTCAACGCCATTACGGCTAGGGACTTCCAAGCAGTTGTGAAGGCTGACAAGTTGCAAGGTCACAACACGAGAAAAGGCTGTAAAGCAGTCGGGGACGGATTGAGGGGCACTGTTGTGGAGGGGCAGAGGGGGCTGGCTGGGGGGTTTGCCAGTGGTGGAACGGAGTCTGCCGTCACCGTTGACGATGAAGAGCTCGACTGGCCGACCTCTTAAATTCGATCCCTGAAGAGCATGCGCTCGATCGAGATCTAAGGGCTTTCCAGTCACTACTTTTGGTTTGAAACCAGCTTTGTTTCTTTTCCTCTTTCTGTTTCTTCTTTCCTCCCTCCGGTAACGGACGCTCACCCAATTCACCGCCACCTTCGCTTATCGGACACCCCCTTCCCGTCCCATACCATCACAACACTCATCTCACAGCTTTTTTGTGACGTAATTTCTTCCATCGATAGCTCTTTCACTGATACATGTATACTGTTCCGCTACAGGGATGCTTGCACCGCCTGTTTGGATGGCATTTCGTACCTTCTGTTCTGCCTTTGATCTCGATGGAATATAATCCTGGTGACTATATATATAACACATGACTTCAAAGTAATTTCTATGCCCGACTGAAGCAAAACTGGATCAGTTGGGGGGCAGTCTCGTAACAACTAAAACGGTAAAGTGCCGAGCGCTTTGTCAACCACTCGTGGAAGTACTCGATTATCGAGTATACAGTAAAATCACCAGCTGCTTGCAATGCAAGCAGCATAGCATTTTAAGTACACCAGGGCTAGACTGATCGCTGGCGTCCTGAAATCGGCGCATATAAGTCATCGCATCATTGCTTTCACTCTGGAAATGATATCACTTCGACGCGCACACAAGTCGTTGCTAGTTCGGATCATCGCCAACGGGAAGCTCCCTTTGATCTGCGTACCACCGGCAACTCCTCCAGTCCAACTGACTATCATGTAATCAAACGTGTTGCGGCTTTTGGAGGACTTCCGAAGAGCCCAGAATGTTCTCCGAATAGGATCCGAGTTGCGCGGCAGTCAAGCCAAGCGACGGTCCAAAGACGTTGGCTACCCGGCATGTGGCTTCCGGCGGAAGCTTAAGTCCGCATTAACATGCCCTGACAGAGTGTGTTTGGCAACCAATCAGGTACCCGACCGCAAATAAAGAAGATTAAAACGCCAGGCAGAAAGCTTGCTGGATCTCTATCCATTCTCCTCGCTAACTGGCTCAATCCCCACCTAAACAGTGGAGGACTTCCCGCAGACAAATCGCGACACTCGACAGTTGATACTTCAAACCCTGAAAGTCGCGGACCCTTAGTACACCGTCGCCTGATCGAAAGTGTCGCTTCGCCCGGCCACTTCCTCTCATGGTATATCTCATGTCCCCCCAATCTGAAACCCAGTAATGAAGGCCTAGGTAGGGTTAGTTTCAAGGACCAATTCTCCGGCCGGTATACGAGGTTGTATGGTCCCAGACCTCAAGTACCGAGTGGCATCGGCCAAAGTCAAGTGGCAGAGGGGGTGGGGCCTTGCCTAATTTTGGCAAGTAACAGCAAGTGTCACTGTGCTAAACGAGGATTTGGAGTGGGAAGGTGGCCAATTCAGGCAAATTTGTGGCTTGATGCGCGATTTCTCCTCAGTTCACCCTGAGTATCAGAGTATCAGCTGTCACATTTTATCTGCAGGGAGTCCTCCAGTACCCGTATACATAAAAAATATCCAGCTGAAGTTACTTGTTCGTGAAGTTCTTTCCTTACGCTGAGCATCAAAGAATACCCGCCACACAAGTTAAAGATGAGGCTGTGGCACTCGTCAGAGTAGCGAATAGGTTCAATCCGGGACGGTTCGGGACCGAACATAACGCGTGTCGGAGTGCCACCGAGTGCAAATTCCCGTGCATAGGACCCTTAAGCTTAGGACTCGTTCCTGCAACGTCCCATCAGTTGGTTCATTGGAGTATAAACAGAATTTGGGATTTTCTTGAGACTCTCAGTTGAATGTCTATGGAAAGTCGTCCTTTAAGGGGTTGGGACACAACGTCGAGGATTCCGTTTTCGAGTGCGGGATAAGGGGCCGGACAGTTTGCAATGGGGAATGTCATGATACTTACCTCGCCGTATGGTTCTACATTCGACCGAACGAGGATTCAACAAAAAACCAATATCTCCTCGGAGGTACAGTCCTGTCAGGCACGCACCTCTCCGGATCCTACATGTGGTGAGTTCTTTGTAACACACTCTTCGGGTCCTCGCCAAAAGCGAGGAGCGGACCAGAGTCTTGGCAGCCGAACGATCCTTGCCCTTAATTCTGCTCTTCGGTAGGGGTGGCTGCCGTGTCCGCTTATTCGAAAAAAAATATTATACGATGTTGCCCGAGAACAAAGGCTGTTGGGACTGAATCTTTACCAATCTCATATCTCCTGAGCTCCTATTGAGCTTAATTCTAAAAAAATGAAGAAGAAGAAATGCCCGAAATAATCCGAGAGGGGTCCAGGATATATATGATCATGGTGTGGCAGCCTCGCTGCGAACTAGGTAACTATAAGCTCCCCGGACTCTGCGCCAGTCGTCCGCTTTCCATCCCACGGTGGACCAAACTCCATTTTATCGTTTTAATCTCGCGCCGAGAAAAATGTATAGGGAACGTACTTATGTGACAAAAATCATTGCGGGCCGTGAAATGGCTAACGGTGCCAACAGATACCTTTTTTCGTGTGGTCACAAATTTTTATTCGCGCCAACTACTTACTCCGTTAATCTAGCTAGGCGTTACGGGGCGAAACAGACGTTTCGGTACGGAGGTTATTGCTCGCCTATTGTGCGCCGAGCGCGAAATGCATCAACGTGACATCAATTTTGCGAATGTGAAATCGCATTTTCCGCCTAGGTCGGGCACTCGCGACGATTTCACTTCATTTCACGCGAGGTGTAGTCCCCTTTGTCGATTCGTCGGTCCATCGACATCCGAATAAGAGGGCCGGAAGGCTGTTGGTCCAAAAATAGTAGATTAGGTCGTGTCGCAGGGATCTCGTGCGGCCCCGACATGGGTGCGTGTGGGGTCGTGGTGCAACACGTCCCTGGGGTCTAACACAAGGCTTGAAACAAGCGCTGAGTCATTAAATGCCAAGACCCTAGCAGTACTGGAGGCCTATATATAGGTATGACTCAAATTCTGGTTTCTTCAGGCTCGACAGTTCCCCTCTTCCCCGTTTGTGTTCTAGATCCCAAGCCCTTCCACTCCCTTGTTCCACCCGCTCCCTATATACCATGAAGCTTCTCACACTACTATTTCCACTCCTTACAGCTGTGGTCCTTGTGCCGACTGCGGTTTCGAGGCCACTGATCACGGACCCAATAATCGGCTCAGCATTGCTTCGCAAACCCCGTTCAATTGGGCAAGCCTCACCCTTTTCCCCCCGCCCAGTCCAGCTTGATACAAATGCGAAGCGATTCGCTAAAGGTATGACATTGTCTTTAACCATCTTCATGCCGCTAAGCTTCCACTCTACTAGGGTTGCCCCCGCTTGCCCCTTCCAAATCTCGCCGTTATAAAGGTACTCAGCCAATGAAATTTCTTCCCTTTATTATTAACTCCTATTCATTTATAAGCGTCACCTGTGCGACGAACGGGAGCCTCTCCAGTCCCTCCAGTCACATGCACGAGTTGTAGTGGAGTGATCGAGGTGTACGATAGCGCTTACGGAAACCGTATTGGTTACATATCTTCAATTCCTTATTCCGACATGATATATCAGCTACAGCCTGCTCGGGACAGTGATACTCTTCGCGTGCATTTCACTGTCCCTCCCGGGACGACTGGAACTGTCACTGATATGAACATCGTGGCCGAGGTGCGTGACGCGGCACTACATCGCAACGAGTCGGTGTCTAATAATTATCCCAGAACTCAAAGTTTACCAACGCAGCCAGCGCTCCTTATGTAGGCCTTGCCGCCTGGAATGCTGGGACGGTTTCATCTGGATCGTCGTAAGTTTCCTGCCGATTTCTCAACCAACCATATTCACTCGTGGTTCATCCATCGGTAGGTATGCCGACTTGGTTGGAACGGCACAGAGTGAGTCTCCGTTCCTACAGCCGAGCCTCCGCTAATTTTGCGCCTTAGCTCCAGCCGGTAGTCTACCGGCAGTAGGGGCGAATACCTGGAGCAGCTCCTATAAGATCGAATCCGCTATCGTACGTTCTCGACTTCTACCAACTGGCTATCCGTTGCGATTAAGTTCTTGATAGTGGACAGTTGACGTATCCACCTGGTCCATGACACTCAAATGGATTAATCCCGATAGCAGTGGGTATTTCCATTTGTCTCCCGGCCTTCGACAGCTCGCCGAACGAGAATACCTAGGTCTTTCCCGAGCTGTTCCTCTCTTGTTCAATAACAGATTTTACTTCGGAGATCCAACTTGGTTCGGTATTACAGCGCTCCGCATTGTACGCCCATGCGTTTCGGGCTCTATTGTCGCTGCTTTCCCCCTAACCGTGTTGATTTTCAGTCGTTCAAATTCGTGCCAGATGTGAATCTGCCCCAGTGACGGGACGGTACCTGTTTCCCGACCACTACTGAGCCCTAGCAGTTTGCTCCTTCTTCCCTCCTGGTTTCAGCTCCGATAGCTATTGGTCATATGCGTTCGCTGGACTTCCGATTGGCTGTAGTTTGAGACACGGTATACCACCTTTTGGGCCGAGAGATTGTGCTTTCCGATGTGTGCTGACGCTGGAGTGCGCCATTGCACCCTTTGTCTCGACGATGGAGAAGTTAAGATCGTACTGCACGGCTTGAGCGGGAACTCCTAGGACCAACTCTATTTTCGATTCAAGTTCGTGTTCAGGATTATGGTATGCCATATGCGTCCGACCAATCAAGTTCCAACGTGCTTGCGGATCTCAAGTACGACGATCTATGCCTCGCCGAACCATTGGCATTGCAGGGACGAAGGGTGTAAAATCACCGACCCTCCAGTCGGTAGGTGAATAAGGTCTATACGCGAGCCCGGAGAGTGTCCAGGTCAACGGATCGCGCAAGAATAAAGGAGCCCTCGCCAAAAGCGGGGCATGGTTAAGGCGGAAGTCATCACCTCTCGTTCAAGAACACCCCCGGTGTAGTAATATGGACCCAAAGGAAAGTCGTAGAACGAGAAATTAAAGCTTAATGCTGGCCTGAAGAAACGACAAGGCGGAGAGACCTGTCTGAGCCAGCATTCGGCTTCCCCTTTCAGGTAATCCCATCTTCCCCGCTTGCGCAAGCACTTGTACTGACAAAAGAAACGAGCTTGCCAACGAAGACCTCTAACGGTCACCCAATTTCCCCCTACGATGAAACGCCCGCTTGCCAGCGGACCGCTGGCGGCTCGTGGGATGGAAAGCGTATGAATGAGTACTGCATCGGTCTAGACCTTCAAGACATATACAGTTATTCGAACGACAGTCCCCACATTGTTTAGGAGAGAAGGAAGAAAGAAACACCGCCGCGCAGGATGTCTCCGAGAAGAGCGAGGGCAGTCCGCTGTCCCCACTCATCGCCGACAACACCGCTGTCGCTCCCATCCATGGCGATGACGCCGACGTCAAGTTTCGACCCCGTTTCGATGAGACCTACAGCACATCGGACTGAGACCATGTCGAGGAAGGCCCTGTCGGGAATGTCGCGCCGACCGAAGTAGCAAAGCGACACCCGCCACCTTCCTAGTGTCCACGACGGCCACCCCATCTCTCACTCCACCCCGTACGCTCAATGATGATATAATTATATCTATTGTTAATACCCTCAAAGTGGTGATCATTACGGCTTCGACAGCCATGCTTCTTCAGACTCCTGGAGCTGGTCCTTCCGCTCTTCAAGTTGGTACCGCTGGCCAGCACGGTTCCTCCTCCACCACGACGATTAGCGACGCCAAGGGCGAGGTTATCGTGAAACCCTCTCTAGCTCTCTCTGCTCAACGTCTTAGTGGCACCATCCGCCCTAGCAGAGCCACTCCGCTTAGTGCGCGTGATGGGCTCTACGGCCGTGGCAGCAGGAAGGGCAAGGAGAAAGAGATCGTCGACGTCCACTATTCCGACGCCCAGATCCAGGCCGACTCCGGTCGTCCTCTTCTCCTCGATGGGCCCAGGATCACCTTGACTCTCGGCTGCATCATTCGCGGCGCCAGAGCTGTGTCGACTGGGACGACCACCTGCCGACCGAATCAGAGGACGGCAAGTCCAGCAGCATCCCCGACCTCCTTCCTCTCTTAGCCATCGTCAACTTCGACAATCTCCTCGACGAGGTCATCTTCAAATTCGTCTCCAACACGTCCTCCATCCTCCAAAGAATTGTCCTCAGCCGCTTCGGCTCGTGCAGGGTCCCTCGTCTTCACGGCCTCAGGACACGTCGGCCATGCTAAAGTCACTCTGCTCAGATACAGCTCGCTCGTACGATTTGGCGCCAAGATCTTTGCGAGGCACGTCAAAAAGTTACGCCGGATGGGGAGGAAACGGTTCAACGCCATTACGGCTAGGGATTTCTAAGCAGTTGTGAAGGCTGCCAAGTTGCAAGGTCACAACATGAGAAAGGGCTGTAAATACGAGAACGGATTGGGTAGCATTGTTGTAGAAGGACAGAGGAGGCTGGCTGGGGGGTTTGGTGGAACGGAGTCCACCGTCATCGTTGACGATGAAGAGCTCGACTGACCAACCTCTTAAATTCGATCCCTGAAGATCATGCGCTCGATCGAGATCTAAGGGCTTTCCAGTCGCTGCTTTTGGTTTGAAATCAGCTTTGCTTCTTTTTCCTCCTTCTGTTTCTTCTTTCCTTCCTCAGGTAACGGACGCTCACCCGATTCACCACCACCTTCGCTTATAAGACACCTCCTTCCCGTCCCATACCATCACAACACTCATCTCACAGCTTTTTTGTGACGTAATTTCTTCCATCGATAGCTCTTGCACTGATACTTGCATACTGTCGCGCTACAGGAATGTTTGCACCGCCTGTTTGGATGGCATGATTTCTTACCTTCTGTACTGCCTTTGATCTCAATGGAATATAATCCTGGTGAATATATATGACACACGACTTCAAAGTGGATTTCTATGCCCGACCGAAGCGAAAATGGATGAGTTGGGAGGCAGTCTCGTAGCAACGGAACCGGTAATGTGCCGAGCGCTTTGTCAACCACTCGTGAAAGTATTCGATTATTGAGTATACGGCAAAGTCACCGGCTGCTTGCTTGCAATGCCAGCCGCATAGCACTCTAAGTACATCAGGGCTAGACTGATTGCTGGTGTCCTGAAATTGGTGCATAACCAGCGCAACGGGAAACTCCCTCTAATCTGCATACCACCGGCGACTCCTCTGGTCCAGCTGACTATCATGTAATCGAACATGTTGCTGCTTTCGGAGCTCTTTTGAAGACCCTAGGGCGTTCTCCGAATAGGATCCGAGTCGCGCGCCCGGCAGTCATGCCAAGCGAGGGTCCAAACTGGCTACTCCGCATTTGGCTTCCGGCTTAAGTCCGCGTTGATCTGCCCTGGCAGAGTGTGTTTGGTACCCAACTACAAACGAAGGAGGTCAAAGTATCGAAACAGCACACCGGATTCCCATCCATTCTCCTCGCTAACTGGTTCAATTCCCAAACAACTGGTACCCGTATATATGAAGATCTCCTGCTGAACTGATTTGCTCGTTATGTTCTTTCCTTGCGTTGAGTATCGAAGAACTCGTGCCATGCAAGCTAGAGATGAGGTGGCGTTCACCAGAGCCTAAGTAGCGAATAGGTTGAATCCGGGACCGAACATATGTCAACACTGTGTCGGAGTGCCATCGAGTGCAACGCCCCGACTCCAGGTGCAAAGGACCCTTAGTACCCTTTCTTGAAACGTGTTAAGAGTTGGTTCGTTGGAGTCAGAATTACAATAAACAGAATTCAGAAATTTCCTGAGACTCTATTTGGGACACAACGTCGAGGATTCCGTTTCCGAAGTGCGAGAAAATGGGCAGGCCAGTTTGTAATTGGGAATGTCAGGATCCTTACCTCGTCGTATTGTTCTACATTCGACCGAACAGGGATTGTCCAATATCCTCGTACAATCCTGTCAGGCATGCACCTCTCTTCCTACACGTGGTGAGTTCTTTGTAACACTCTTGGGTCCTCGCCAAAAGCAACCAGTCTAACCGCAAACTGGGTAACTATAAGCTCCCCGGGTTCTGCGCCAGTCCTCTGCTCCCCATCCATACGCAAGATAATAAGACCCCGGAGCCCGTAAAAAATAAATGCGGAAGGTTCGTCTTCTTACTTCTCGTTACGAGTGCAATGGGGTGCATTACTACCCCTCGTGCTGGTCGCTCCATGCTGTTGGGTCGGTTGAATGGGCTCGAGAAATGTAGACTTGTCTCCAAGCTCATCCCCCAAAGGACCAAAGACATAGAATTTCTGCTTCCGTACCCTTACAGTTCGCTATAACAGAAAATATTAATGTGATCTCTCCACGGGCTTCTTCACCCCGTCCCCCCGAGTTGGACTTGGCGAGGCAACCATTGACCGAATAACCCATCACCCCTGAATATTTCATTTTTCTGACTGCTCGGAGCAACAAAAAAGACGGTATAGCGCGGCCACGCACGTTCCACGATCCCCTAGTCGGGTACAAGGTCGGGTCACCCCGCACAAGGCTACTCTGTCGCGCCAGGCTGCCCTATCAGGACTCCGGTCACTGTGAAGAGAAGAGCACGTCGAAATCAAGCAAGAGATAGATTTTTTTTTGGACATTAAATTTGAAATCATTCAACTCTACTTCCATCCCTTGGGTCGTTCCAATGCCCTGGCCGTTTGATTTTTCGTGGGCGATTGTATTGATTTTGGTTGTTTATCAACTCTACTTACGGCCACGTTGTTCTTTGACCCTGCTGTGCTTTCGAAGAGACGTGGTCCAACCTACTTGCCTTGTTTGGCGCGAGCAAGTACCCCACCCGCGGGCCACGGTGAATCTGAATCAGGCGAATTTTAGGGAGGGCGCCTTATCTAATCGCACGTCTTGAAAGAAGAGCTATGAAGGCGACCCCTCCTCCCTACGAGTGACAGAGGTCCTGTCCCGTCGGTCCACAAACATCCGAGCAATAGGGCCGGAGGACCTTTGGCCCCACTTTGGGCCTCAAAGAGTAGGTTAGGTTATGCGACAGGATCTGGTGCGCTCCTGAGATAGCTGCGTTGGTCGTGGTGCGACACGTTCCTGGCGAGCGCTTTGTCAACCACTCGTGGAAGTATCGAGTATACTGTAAAGTCATCGGCTGCTTGCAATACAAGCCGTATAGCATTCTAAGTACACAAGGGCTAGACTGATCGCTGGCGTCCTGAAATCGGCGCATAACCATCGCGTCATCCCTGTCACTCTGGAAATGATATCGCTTTGACGCGCACACAAGTGGTTGCTAGTTCGGATCATCGCATAGGGGAAGCTCCCTTTAATCTGCGTACCACGGGCGACACGGGATGCGGAGTTAGTCGGCAATAATACCGGACATTTTTATTCGGAATTTTCTTTATTTTCCCTCCCCCTGCTTTCGACTTTTCGCGCCATTTTGGATCTAATTAGGGTGTCACTTTCTGCCTATCTATAATACATACGCATGTTTGAGTGTACTCTACACCTACCTTTAGTTGGGTGGGAGGAATGTGACGGGATCGAGACAGGGGGCTTGCGTGAAACGCGAAACGCAAAAGTGAAATCCAACCGCGGACGATCCGTCTACCGTACATATTTTATTCGCGCCGACTATCTTCTTCGTTACTCCAGCTAGGCGTTACGGGGCGGAACTGATCTTTCGGTGCGTAGGTTATTGCTCGCCTATTGTGCGCCGAGCGCGGAATGCATCAACGTGAAATCAATTTTGCGCTTGGCGTGAAATGGCATTTTGCCCCAAGGTCGGCCACTCGCGCCGATTTCATTTCATTTCACGCGAGATGTAATCCCCTATGTCGATCCGTCGGTCCAACAACACCCGAATAAGAGGGCCGAAAGGCTTTTGGCCTGAAAGTAGTAGATTAGGTCGTGTCGCAGGGATCCCGTGTCGCCCTGACATGGGTGCATGTGGGGTCGTGCTGCAACACGTTCCTGGGGTCTAACAGATGGCTTGAAGCAAGCGCTGAGTCATTAAATGCCAAGACCTTAGCAGTACTTGCGGCCCCTTTATAGGTATGGCTCAAATTCTGGTTTCTTCAGGCTCCACAGTTCCCCTCTTCCCCGTTTGTGTTCTCGATCCCAAGCCCTTCCACTCCCTTGTTCCACCCGCTCCCTACATACCATGAAGCTTCTCACACTACTACTTCCACTCCTTACAGCTGTGGTCCTTGTGCCGACTGCGGTTTCAAGACCACTGATCCCGGACCCAACAACCGGCCCAGCATTACTTGGCAAGCCCCGTTCAATTGGGCAAGCCTCAAACTTTTCTCCTAAGCCATTCCAGCTTGATACGAATGCGAAACGATTCGCTAAAGGTATGACATTGTCTTTAACCATCTTCATGTCGCTAAGTTTCCACTCTACTAGGTTTGCCTCCACTTGCCCCTTCCAAATCTCGCCGTTATAAAGGTGCTCAGCCAATGAAATATCTTCTCTTTATTATTAACTCCTATTCATTTGTAAGCGTCACCTGTGCGACGAACGGGAGCCTCTCCACTCCCTCCAATCACTTATCGCGGGGTGATCGCAGTGTATAATAATGCCGGAACCCGCATGGGCTACATATCTTCAGTTGGCTATGAAAACCTTGTGTATCAGCTACAGGCTGCTCGGGACAGTAATACTCTCCGCGTGCATTTCACTGTCCCGGGCGGGACGACTGGAACTGTCACCAATATGAACGTCGTGGCCGAAGTGCGTGGCACGGCACTACATCGCAATGAATCGGTGTCTAAAAATTATCGCAGAACTCAAAGCTTGACAACGCGGCCAGCGCTCCTTATGTAGGCCTTGTCGCATGGTATGGTGATGGGACGGTTGGATCGACGTCATCGTAAGTTCCCTGCCGATTTTTCAGCCAACCATATTCACTCATGGTTCATCCATCGGTAGAGCTGCTTGGATGGTCGGAACGACACAGAGTGAGTCTCCGTCCCTAACGCCGAGCCTCCGCTAATTTTGCGCCTTAGCTTCGGCCGGTAGTCTGCCGGCCGAAGGAGTAAATACCTGGGACAGCTCCCATATGATTGAATCCGCTGTTGTACGTTCTCGACTTCTACCTACTGGCTATCCCTAGCGATTAAGTTCTTAATAGTGGACAGTTGATGTATCCACTTGGTCCATGACACTCAAATGGATCACATCAGGAAAGTTGGCTTTCCTTCTGTAGGCCGGTGTTGTCTACATAGCCTACAGTAGGACTTGTAGTAGCCATAGGAGTGTAGGTATGCCCTCCTATATAAAGTCTCTAGTAGTCTCCAGTAGTCTACTGTAGCTCATGTAGTATTGTGTAGTCGTGTAGTAATGTAGTCGTGAAGGCAATTGCAGCCCTGTAGACATGTAGTATTTTGTAGTACTGTAGTACTGTAGTATGCTGTAGGCTGCTGTAGACATGTAGGGTCAGTAGTAGTATATCACAGCTATAGCAGTATTATTTTCTCATATCCAATTCATTAGATTCACTAGGCACGTGGGAGGTTGATAATGGGGTGTATTGACTCCAACAACCAAAGGACACAAAGAAACTGTCTACCTAATCATTCCTCATCAGACTCATCTCCTCTAGCCCATTCATCCACGGCACAACGGATCTGTAGGGCACGTTTAGTAGCACAGTTGAAGAGCAAAAGCGCATACTCACTGCTGTAAAGGTCGCCGCTAGTAGCGGCAGAGGTACCGGGTGGAATAGGTCTTGATGCTTGAATCCATCGGCGCAACGGCGTGGAAAAAGACTTTCTGCAAAATCCGAACCGCATACTTACAAAACCCCCGGTTTTTCTTTTCATCAGGAAACTATTTAATCGGTCAGTGCTGAAGGAGGGTACACAAATTAAGAACGTACCTCATGTAAGAAGTCGTCATCATCTACCGCAGCACGCTTGAGTCGGAGGACGTGAGGGTGCCTGTGACTGGGATTGGGAAGCGCCTTGTTGATTGGCGCTGGATGCCTGCGATGGACGGGTGCTGGTTGGGTGCAAACCGACTCGCTGGGCAAAGGTATTGTTGCCAGCCAAAGGGGCCACCGAGGGATGCCGCTTTGAGGCAGGCGAGCGGTTGTGGACGTGCTTGAACCGGAGGAATGGCATGCGGTAGTGGCCGACTTGAATCCCTTCGGTGGGTTTTGGGGCTTGAGTCCCTTCGGCCGGTTTTGCGATGGCTGCTTTTCGCGGAATTGGATCTGCTTTAAAAAGAGAAACATCATATCATCGTCGGCCACACAATTTGGTTTGGGTTTTACTTACCGCAGTTGCGTGCTTGGCGAGGGTTGCAGCTTTTCTGTCCTTCTTTGCGTTGGCTAGCCCTGCCCTTTTCTTCTTTGTTGGGGTCGGTTCCTCGCGCCGTCGAGCCTTAGCTGCATTTGATTCATCTGCGTATCATTGGTCAGCGGCCGGTTGATGTGTTCAACCAGGCACTTACACATCGCATTTCCACGTGCCAAACGAGCCGGAGTGCTTCTTAGCTGCTTCCTGATCATCGTTTTCTTCGTCTTCGTCTCGTTCTGCATCCGTTCACGTGCAAGGGAACGCGTCAGAGAGCGCACAACGGTTGAGAAGAACATAGCAACTTTTACCATCATGCTCAGATTCTTCAGGCCGAAGCTGTTTGGTATTTGCTGATGCCTTGGCCATGCGATCCACGGCTGTCCGCTGATGAAGAAAGAGGGGTGCTGCGTGTTCTTGCAGGCGTTGCCACCGTTGTGAGGAGTTGAGCCGAAAAAAAGGGGAAGGCACAAGGTGAGAACGAACTTTCGACCGTCCAAACTGAAATCCCACCATACACCCTTACTCCCTCGCTCTCTCACTCATCGTATGCTCATCCCCACCATTTCGCTTCATCCCATGAACGACTCCCCGACTCCGGCCGACTCGCTAAGCGACTTCCATATCGAGCACAGCGAAGCCGAGGGTATCAGGACGTCGAGGAGGGCCGTTAGGTAACGCTACGCATGTGCATTTGCATCAGCGCCAGACCAACCGCGATCCCCGTCTCACGTCCGACCCGTTCCGCGTGCATCGCCTGTACGAACACCTTGGGAAGACTCTGTTTCGAACGTTAGGTGAGTGTGTCGATGTATTTTGTAAGTGTTCGATGACTAACCTGTTACTTTAGCTTCACTGGCAGTGTGGCGAGCGATGGCCTCAACGGCTCCGTCAGTCCGACCTATTCCACACGTATCTCTGGTACGAGACGACCACCTGAGGGCATCGTTTGAAGCACTAGGTGAGTGTATAAACAGTCCTTCTAAGCGCCTACTAATAAACACGCGGTTACCGGATGTCATCAGCGGCGATTCCCAACGGCTTCTCGCTGTGTTCTCGACGCCGTTTTGGGCCGCCTCACCGGCGTTATCGACTTCTCAATGCCGTTATCGACCTCGCCTCCCTCCGGACACCGCCTCTCTCGACCTCCCGACCACTCGCCCCCTTCCCCAACTTAGCAATGCGGCCTCAACGCCGTTCTTGACTTCCCAACTTCTTGACTTCTCGGCCTCTCACCACCTAATCGTTGACGTCGCCGCTACCACCGCTGCGTCTGTCAGCAAGGGTCCTTCCGCTGCTCAAGCCTCTCGAATCGCCAGGATGACGTTAGTAAGTGCATTTGGATCATGATCGCGTCCCTACGTCCCCGATTGACGGATCTCGTCCCTAGAATTCGCGTACGACATTGGCATGCCCCTCTTGACTGAGGTGCGACTGCCGCTGCATACTACAAGCTCAAGGCGAAGCACGACACAGACGTCGCTCAGATGCGCGAGCAAGCTGCCGCGTTGAATCGCGAGAAGAGCGATCTCCAAGCGTCCGTCAACAACCTGAAGACTGAGATGGCCAAGCGCGAACGCATGATTGGCAAGAACCGCTTCGGTAGTCCTCTGGCCAACAACAACCCGCCGGCCGAGGTCTCCACTCCAACCAACTACCACCATGACGAAGACCTCTTCGCGTCGGCCCTCGCCTCAGCGAGAAAATTGGACGCGCCTGGCTCGGCATTCCTCACATCTTCGTTGCGACTTACGCTGAGGAGGGTGTGGCAACTGACTCAGAGGCGGAGACCGTGCTTCCGCCGCGCAAAGTTATGGCCGAGGCGGATGTGCAGACCAACGTTGAGCCGGAGGAGATCCGGACATGTCGTTCATGTCTTCCGTTGGCACCGTCACCCCAACTCAAGCGACCCTCGCGGCTCCTAAAGCCACCCGATCATTGTTTTGCGATTCGGGAGCCGCGTTTGGAAGCATGAGTGCACCGCGGTCGTCGACTCCTTCGATGGTGGGGCACCAGGATCGTCGTCAGTCTTTGAGGTCTTCCTTATCGTCAGCGGCGCAGTGGTGGGTTTTATTGTTTTGTTAGATGTTCTAGTCTAGGCTTTGGACGCAATGCATTGTGTTTGAATATCTGTGACAATTTGTGCTTATGGAAAGGCTAGAGTGACTACATGGCTCGAATACTAGAGGTACTACATTCATACAGAGCCTACATAGCTCCAGGACTAGAGTACTACATTATTACAAAGCCTACATGGCTCCAGTACTAGGGTACTACATTACTACAGCAACTACATGACTTCGCTGCTATGCCACTATGTTACTACCCTCCTACACCTGGCAACACCAAACTACATAGTTTGCGGTTTCTACACAGCACTACTGTAGACTTCTGCAGCCTACATAATCTATATAGTTTTTGGTTTCTATATATACTTTATATGTCGCCCTCCACTATGTAGGAATTCCCATTTTCCTGATGCAATCCCGATGGCGGTGAATGTTTCCATTTGTCTCCCGGCCCTCGACAGCTTGACGAACGAGAATATCTAGGTCTTGCCCAAGCTGTTCCTCTCTTGGATAGTGGCGTATTTTTCTTCGACAATCAAGATACTTATGGTTCGACATTTCCCCGAATTGTAGGTCCATGCGTTCGGGGCTCTTTTGTCGCTGCTTTCCTCCTAACCGTGTTGATTTTCCAGTCGTTCAAATTCGTTCCAGATGCGAATCCGCTCTAATGACGGGACCTGTTTCCCAATCACTACTAAGCCCTATCTGTTTGCTCCTTCCCACACAGTTTCAGCTCCAATAGCCATTAGTCATATGCGTTCGTTTGACTTCTGATTGGCTCTAGTTTGAGACACGTTATACCACCTTTTGGGCCGAGAGATTGTGCTTTCCGACGTGTGCTGACGCGGGAGTGGGCCATTGCACCCTTTGTCTCGACAACGGAGAAGTTAAGATCATACTGCACGACTTGAGCGGGAGCTCCTATATAGGACAACTCTATTTTCGATCGAAGCTCGTGTTCAGGATCGTGGTATGCCATGTGCGTCCGACTAATCAAGTTCCAACGTGCTTGCGGATCTTAGATACGACGATATATGCCGATGGTTCGAGCCTCGCTGAACCATCGGCATTGCAGGGGCGAAGGATGTGAAATCACCGACCCTTCAGTTGGTAGGTGGATAAGGTCTATACCGAGCCTGGAGAGTGTCCAGGTCAACGGATCGGGTAAGAATAAGAAAGCCCTCGCCAAGAGCGGGGCATGGTTAAGGAGGAAGTCGTCACCTCCCATTTAAGGGCACCATCAGGGTAGTAATCGAAACGAGAAAAAGCTTAACGCTGGCCCGAGGAAACGACAAGGCGGAGGGACTTGTCTGAGCCAGCATTCGGCTTCCCGTTTCAGGTAACCCTGCTTCCCCGCTTGCGCAAGCGCTTGTACTGACAAAGGAAGCGAACTTGCCGGCGAAGACCTCTGACGATCACCTCATTGCCCCATGCGATGAAACGCCCGCTCGCCAGCGGACCGCTGGCGGCTCGCGGGATGAAAAGCGTACGAATGAGTACGGCATCGGACTAGGCCATCAAGACATATACGGATATACGAACGGCAGTCCCCAGATCGTTTCAGAGAGAAGGAAGAAAGATATACCGCCACGCAGGATGTCTCTGAGAAGAGCGAGGGCGTTCAGGGTAGGAGTGGTGGAATCTGTACGCCCGCTACGGCCGATCGCGCCCAGGATCCCGCCGCCGGCTCCGAAGCGTTGATCTCTGTATGGGCCACGGCAAAAGTTGAGATTTGGTAGGGTGAAGGCCTGATGCACCTGCGCGTACACCACGAGGACCAGGGATAGTAGGTTAAAATCGCGAAAAAGCGCGGATTCCTCTTTGGAGGGCTTGGTGGGGTGTAAGATTTGTCTTCCTTACCATGAAGCTGGAGAACTCGGGATATTCTCACTGACACCTCGACCTGATCATAATTAGCGTCAAATGGGAAGGGATTTGAGGAGGCTACTGCGTCTAGAGGCTGTCCGGGAGAAGGCAGAAGCGAGCTGTTTTTGAGCGTCGGGGAGGGAGGGTGCATATCATAACGAGCGTCTCCCGCGCAGGGGTTGGGCTGCAGAGAACTTGGTATGGTGCGGTGAACGTCACGCTGCCCGAACGCGTTCGGTCATTTCCAGGGTCAAAAATTGGATTTAAACGTCAACTGTGCGTTACTAGTACTTGCAGTTGTTTTCAAGGTCGGACAGGTTTTGAATGGCGTAGAGGTGACATTCTAACAAAAAGCCGCCTTTATGTAAGGCACCAAACACCAAATGCGGAAACTCATAACACAGCTCACGATCGTTAACTTCACCGTATGACGCAATTAGCTCCACAGTGCGCCACATACAGAATCAATTAATTCCCATTGTCCTTTCAACCGCTCGACCTTTTTAACTCGAGGCTTCTCCGCGGCTTGACCAAATCCGTCAAAGCCGCACGGAATTCTATAACCAACGCGAATATATCACCAAAGTAGGTAATTACATACGCACACCGGCACGCGCCCTCCCGATCTCAAAATTTATTACCGCATTTGTTTTCCTAGTCCGTCAGTTGAAGGAGCGCAGTCTGGAATTCATTTCTATCGTTCGTCCTCTCCCCCGTCGTCGCTCCACAGCCAGCCTCGCCCAGATTATGTTTCGGACGTTGAACGGGCAAGGTATCATGCAGGTAAACCACTCGCTTCCCTTTTATCGTCGCTCTCTTCGTCCTCCGGTACCACCAGCTTACATCTTTGCGCATTTGCAGGCGACGATATCGTTCACAGCGCAGTCAGTCGCAAATCGGAGTCAACGAGCTCGAGGCTTTGTCCGGCTCTTTGCATTCCACACTTGACCCCTTCAGACAGCCCCTTCCCTCCTTCATAAGCGGTTCCTTGTCCAGCTCTGATAGCACAGCACTCGTACTTTCGTTCCAGGCCCTCTGACCCCGGCCGAAGAGCTACGAGCCGCTGCTGCGCGACGCGACGACTCCCCCCTTCTCTTCCGCCGTCGTCACGATCATGACGCCGACGCCAAGGTTCGGCTTCCTGTCGATGAGACCTACAGCACATCGGACCGAGACCAAGTCGAGGAAGGCCCTGTCGGGATTGTTCTTTCACCCCTATATTTAAAAAATATCTATACAAGCGTCCTACTACGGCTGAGCCTGTTCATGCGGTGGGACCTAACAGTGAGCGTTTGAACGACTGAGCTCGGGCTCGAAATACCGATTCGAGCCTGACACATAAACTGAACACCTCTCGAGGTGTTTGCTTCGGTGAAGACGTTGGCCCGGGTTGGTCGAGGTGGGTGTTGGTGGCCGTTCAAGGCCGGCTGCCGTGGTCGGGAATTAGGAAGGGTTGTGGTGGTCGGGTGGTTTTGTTGTTGCCGCTGGTGTTGCTGTCGCGGTCGTCGTCGGCGGTGGTGGTTCGAGTGAGCGTTGAGGAGAGGGGATGGCGAGCAAAGGGACCTGGCATGACGATCTGGTCACGCACCTTGACATAGGTAAGCAGCTGGTCACGTGTGCGACAGGTCGGCTGACCAAGCCAAAGGATTTCAGTCGGAGTTTTGAACCGATCTGGGAGGATGGGACGACCACGCATATCCAGCAATCCCTTAGCCAGGTGCAATGTCGTGTCCTTGCTTACGCTGCTCTGTGGCGTCAGGCAACCCTATCAAGGCTTCTTTCACTGTGTAAAGTGAGGAGCACATCAAGATCAAGCAAAATAGCACATTCTTCAGACATTTGGCTTCAAATTATCCGCTCTACGTCCATCTTTTGGGTCGCGCCCAAGTCCCAGCCGTATTGCTGTGGTTTTCGTTAAAATCGGGTGTCCCACCTCCCAACCCCTCATCCGGACCGGTAGATTCTAAACATGTCCTCCAGTCCCGAGGCTGGGACAAGCGTCCCACCGGTGAGAGTTAGAATTCGAATTGTCGAAGCCATCACACCTCGCCTCCAACTTGAGACTACATGATTTCCTGGACGTAGAACCTCCTAAATATCAACAGAGTAAGGACTGTTAAGCGTCTACTTGAGGAACTCTAGCTTACAACCGACAGGATTTGGGGTTCCAGTGTCCACTTGGCGAAGAACCGCTCCAGTAAGAATTTGTCCCAGCCGGCCACCGGGCCGTCCTCAAGTGGATGCACCGGTAAGATGTGTGTCTCAGTGTCCCTTATGCGCCAGTTTTAGAGAAAAGGTGCTCGTTCTTTGACCCTGCCATCCCTGAGACTGTCTCGGCCTCACTACTCATCTTGTCCGTCACTGGCAAGTACCCGCACGCATGCGCCACGGCGAGTCTGAACCAGTCTAGCAAGTTGTTCATCAATGCCTGTCCCATGAGCTTTTCAAAGACTTGATCACATCATTTTGCACCTGTCCGAACGACTTTTCGGCAGGGCGCCTTATTATTATTATTTTTAAAAAACAAAAGAAAAAACCGCTCTGAAAGTTGTTTTTCGTTCCCACCGGTATCAGCCGCTCTGCCCTGTCGGTTCAACAACATCCGAGTAGCAGGGCCGGAGGCTTTTTGGTCCGAATTTGCGCCGAAAAGAGTAGATTAGACCGTGCCGCAGGGATCTCGTGCCTCCCCCCAACATAGCTTTTTGGGGTCGCGGTGCAGCAGGTTACTGGGGTTTAATAAGCGGCTTGAAGCCAGTGCCGATCCGGTAAATTCGAAGCCCCTAGAAGTCCTATATGAAGGCACGGGGTTTCTTCAGGCTTTACAGTTCCCCTCTTCCCCGCTTGCGTTCTCGATACCAGCCTCTTCCACTCTCTTGTTCCACCCGCTCCTTACATAACATGAAGCTGCTTACACTACTACTTCCACTCCTTACAGCTGTGGTCCTTGTGCCGACTGCGGTTTCAAGGCCACTAATCACGGACCCAACAGCCGGCCCAGCATTGCTTGGCAAGCCCCGTTCAATCGGGCAAACCTCGCCCTTTCCCCCTCACCCAGTCCAGCTTGATACAAATGCGAAACGGTTTGCTGAAGGTATGAGATTGTCTTTAACCATCTTCATGCCGCTAAGTTTCCACTCTACTAGGTTTGCCCCCGCTTGCCCCTTCCAAATCTCACCGGTATAAAGGTACTCAGCCAATGAAATAGCCTCTCTTTATTATTAACTCCTATTCATTTGTAAGCGTCACCTGTGCGACGAACGGGAGCCTCTCCACTCCCTCCGATCACGTATAGCGGGGTGATCGAGGTGTACACCAGTGACGACGGAAACCGTATTGGCTACATATCTTCAGGTTCCGCTAGTGACATGTTTTATACGCTACAGGCTGCTCGGGACAGTAATACTCTTCGCGTGCATTTCACTGTCCCTGGCGGGACGACTGGAACTGTCACTGATTTGAACATCGTGGCCGACGTGCGTGACGCGGCGCTACATCGTAACGAAATCGGTGTCTAATATTTATCGCAGAACTCAAATTTGAACAACGCAGCCAACGCTCCTTATGTAGGCCTTGTCACGGCTGCGCCTGGTACGGTTGGGACGCGCCAGTAAGTTTCCTGCCGAATTCTCAGCCAACCATATTCACTCGTGGTTCATCCATCGGTAGGGTTGCCCGCATGGCTGGAACGGTACAGAGTGAGTCTCCGCTCCTAAAGCCGAGCCTCCGCTAATTTTGCGCCCTAGCTTCGGCCGTTAGTATACCGACAGTAGGAGCAAGTACCGCCGACAGTACCGCCAGCTCCGTTGTCGTTGAATCTGCTATTGTACGTTCCTCACTTCTACCAACTGGCCATCCCTGGTGATTAAGCTCTTAATAGTGGACAGTTGATGTATCCACCTGGTCCATGACACTCAAATGGATTAATCCCGATAACAGTGAGTGTTTCCATTTGTCTCCTGGCCTTCGACAGCTCGCCGAACGAGAATATCTAGGTCTTGCCGAAGCTGCTCCTTTCTTGTTGGGCAACGTATTTAACTTCGAGAATCCAACTAGTGCTGGTTCTTCAGAGCTCCCGATTGTAGGTCCATGCGTTTGGGGCCCTTTTGTCGCTGCTTTCCTCCTAACCCTGTTGATTTCCAGTCGTTCAAATTCGTTCCAGATGCGAATCTGCCTCAGTGACGGGACCTGTTTCCCAATCACTACTAAGCCCTATCGGTTTGCTCCTTCTTCCCTCACAGCTTCAGGTCCAATAGCTATTAGTCACATGCGTTCGTTTAACTTCCGATTGGCTTTAGTTTGAGACACGTTATACCACCTTTTAGGCCGAGAGATTGTGCTTTCCGACATGTGCTGACGCTGCAGTGGGCCATTGCACCCTTTGTCTCGATAATGGAGAAGTTAAGATCACTGCACGGCTTGAGCGGGAACTCCTATATAGGACAACTCTATTTTCGATCGAAGTTCGTGTGCAGGATCGTGATATGCCATGTGCGTCCGACCAATCAAGTTCCAACGTGCTTGCGAATCTCAAATACGACGATCTACGCCTCGCTGAACCATTGGCATTGCAGGGGCGAAGGATATGAAATCACCGACCCTTCTGTCGGTAGGTGGATGAGGTCTATAAGCGAGCTTGGAAAGTGTCTAGGTCAATGGATCGCGCAAGAATAAAGAAACCTTCGCCAAGAGCGGGTCATGGTTAAGGAAGAAGTCGTCACCTCTCGTTCAAGAGCACCATCAGTGTAGTAATATGGACCCAAAGGACAGCCGCGAAACGAGAAACAGTTTAACCTGAGCCAGCATTCGGCTTCCCCTTTCAGGTAATCCCTTCTTCCCTACTTGCGCACTTGTACTGACAAAGGAAACCGAACTTGCCAGCGAACACCTCTGACGATCACCCAATTGCCCCATGCGATGAAACGCCGGCTTGCCAGCGGACTGCTGGCGGCTTCGCGGGACGAAAGCGTACGAATGAGTACGGCATTATGCCTGGCTTTCAGAGACATACGGGCATTCGAAAGACAGTCCCCAGGTAGTTTCGGAGAGAAGGAAGAGAGAAATACCGCATGGAGGACGCCTCCGGTAGAAGCGAAATTACTGCTCAGAGGACCCATTACACATATCATACGGGGGGTTTAGGGATACTTACACCGTATAATCACCCGCTGTCCGCCTGAAACGCCAACCACATAGCGCCCTGGGCACATCAGGGCTAAAGCGACAGCAGGCGTCCTGAAATCGGGGGCAGAACCAGCGCATCATCACTTCCACTCTGCAAAGGATTGGGTACGCGCGTATTGTTCCCAAGTCGGATCATCGCAAAGGGGAAAGTTACTCTAGTCTGTACACCGCCAGCTACTCCGGTCCAAGCGACAATAATGCTGCCGAATATGTTGCTGCTCTCAGAGCTGCCACGAGGCTAGTACTCCACCAACCATAGAAACCTACGAAACCCGTGCAGACGACGCTTCATGGGTCATACCCAAGCTCGGGCGCCCGCAAGATAGGTTTAGGCATGGAGAGTGCACCTTTCTTAGGAATAGGGCGGCACAGAGAACGCCGAAGCGCTCTCCGAATAGAATCGCGTTGTCAAGTCAAGCATGGGTCCGCACAGGCTGGATACTCCGCATTTGGCTTGACGCTTAAGTCCATAATAAGGCCTGAAAAGAGAGTATCCAGAAAAATGAAGAGGATCAAAACATCCGCCAGAAAGCTGGTCAAGGCTCCTCGCTCACTCAGTCAATAGCCGCGGAACTGGTGCTGATATATTTTAGATATTTCCAGCTGACTTACCTTTGGCCGAGTCCTTTGCCCGCGCTGAGGATCGAGAAAATCTTGCAATGCAGGCCAGCGATGACGATCTAGCGCTTGTCAGAGCCCGAGTAGCGAATGCCTTCGATCCGGGTTGGATCGGGACCGAAAATAACGTCAAAGGCCCTTTAGTACCCTTCCTTACAATGCGCCAAGAGTTAGTTCGTGGGAGTCGGAGAAGAATTCACTCCGTGGAATGTCTCGGAAATGCCATGGAAACTCGTGTACCGAGGCGCTCTTCTAAGAGGATGGGAGTCGCTGGCAGCGTCAAATGGTTGGAAAGAAATTGTAGTGTGATCTCTCCCAATAACAAGGCTGGCAGGATGAAATCTTAACCAAGCCCACTTCTCCCAAGCTCCTAGCAAGCCCACTTCCAAACCTGAGTGAAAATAAGTCCCAGAGGGGCTAATGATACGATTATTGTGGGGTAACCTTGCTGCAGGCTGGGTATCGGTCAATCCTGCAGGCTCTGCGCCAGTCCTCTACTTTTCATCTATACACAAGGCAATAAGAACCAAAGCACATAAAAGGTGAAATGCAGAGGTTTTGCCTTGTAGGAATGCACTAGAATGCATTGCCCCCTTTCTTGCTATCGCTTCGCATAGTTGGGTCGTTTAAATGGTATCGAGAAAGTGTCCCAGCTCATCCCCCCCAAAAAGGATCAAAAGACATAAACTTGCTGTTACCTACCCTCACAGCTCGTTACGGCAAACGGCGATGTCTCCGCATGGGCTTCTTCACCCCCCCCGGGCGTTAGACGTGGGGAGGCAACCATAGACCGAATAACTTATTGCCCCTGAGCATTCAATATTTTGTGACCGCTTCGAGCTAGAGAGACGGTCGAGCACGGCCACGCATAGCCCGCAATCCCCTAGCCAGGTGCAATGTCGTGTCCTTGCCCACGTAGATCTGTAGCGCCAGGCGGCCTTCTTTCACTGTGAAAAGTGAGAAACACATCAAATCAAGCAAAATAGCACATTATTGAGACATTTGGCTCCAAATTATGCGCTCTTTTGGGTCGCGCCCATGTCTCAGCCGTATTACTGTGCTTTTCGTTAAAATCGGGTGTCCCATCTCCCAAGCCCTCATCCGGATCGGTAGACTCTAAACATGTCCTCCAGTCCCGAGGCTGGGACAAGCGTCCCACCGGAGAGAGTTAGAATTCGGATTGCCAAAGTCATCGCACCTCGCCTCCAACTTGAGACTGCATGATCTCCTGGGCGTAGAGCCTCCTAAATGTCAACAGAGTAAGTACTGTTAAGAGTCCGACTGAGGGACTCTAGCTTACAACCGACAGGATCTGGGGTTACAGTGTCCACTTGGCAGAGAACCGCTCCAGTAAGAATTTGTCTCAGCCGGCCACCGGGCCGTCCTCAAGTGGATGCACCGGTAGGATGTTTGTCCAGGTGTCACATATGCGCCGGTTTTAGAGAAAAGGTACGAGTTCTCCGACCCTGCCGTCCCTGAGAATGCCGCGGCCGCACTACTCATCTTGATTGTCTCTGGCAAGTAACCGCACCCACGCGCCATGGCGAGTCTGAACCAGCCTAGCAAGCTGTTCATCGATGCCCGTCCCATGAGCTTTTCAGAGACTTTATCACATCATTTTACACCTGTCCGAACGAATTTTCGGCGGGGGCGCCTTTTATGATCCCGCGCCTTTTCGAAAAACGCGCTCTGAGAGATGTTTCTCGTTCCCTCTATTGTCAGCGGCCCTGCCCTGTCGGTCTAACGACATCCGAGTAGCAGGGCCGGAGGGTTTTTGGTCTGAATTTGCGCCGAAAAGAGTAGATTAGGTCGTGCCGCCCGAACATAACTTTGTGGGGTCGTGGTGCAACACGTTCCTAGGGTTTAACAACCGCTTGAAGCAAGCGCTGAATTAGTAAATGCGAAGTCCCTAGGAGTAATTGAGGCCTATAAAAAGGTATGGCTCAAATTCTAGTTTCTTCAGGCTCTACAGTTCCCCTCTTCCCCGCTTGTGTTCTCGATCCCAAGCCCTTCCACTCCCTTGTTCCACCCGCTCCCTACATACCATGAAGCTTCTCACACTACTACTTCCACTCCTTACAGCTGTGGTCCTTGTGCCGACTGCGGTTTCAAG
>WSTX01002684.1:0-30348 GCA_019633405.1 Tulasnella sp. 408 | reverse complement strand
ATCGCCCCGGCTCCACATTTACACGGATACGTGAGTCCCGTATGGAGCCTAATCCCCGTCGCTTCCTCCTGTTTACAGCACGCTATAAATACTAAAATTACGCTCCACTCTTCTGATCGTCATCCCTCACCTCTCCTACGATTTTCTCGACTGCTCTGGGATTCTATATTTGCAGGCGAGGGGACGACCTATTCTCGGACTCGTTCACGACACTGCTGCAAACGACCACCTCAAGACCTCGCACGCCCTCAAATCTCAATCTCAACTGTACACGACTCACTAGCTGCAATACTCGCCGGCCGTCTGTCTTCTAATTCTCCTCCACGTTCATTGACACGCAAGACCTAGCTCTCACCTCGAAACGACACCACTCTGCCAGTCCCGCTATCGCTCTCGCCACCTCGAAATGCTCCTTCCAACACTCGCATTTCTCTCAACGCTTCTCGCCAGCTCACAAGCTGCCACAGGTGGCCAAGCTTGTGCATCCGTGAGTGTTCCGCCTTCATCCGCGGGTCCTTTCCCTGCAGGGCGCCGCACCCGGAAAAGGACCCTTGGGGGTTCTCCCGACGTCAACGGCTGACCATTCCACCCCCCCAACAGACCCTTTGTGTCAACGCTATCGTCGATGGCCAAACCGTAACTTGTAAGTATTCGTAAATTTCTTCCGAGTGTCGGTTATACTGTTCAGGCGTTTCCGGGTCATCCGGGGGCATGGGCACTTGAATTCGGGGACGTGGGATTGGTTGGATACTCCGACCCAACCTGATGTCACCACTTCATTGTGCCGTGATCGAAAGTTCGCCAAGGTGCCAAGACCCGGCACAATGCTTCGATGTGTGGGCGTACCTCTCCGCAGCAATCAAGAAGTGACCTCCACCGTGTTATCTTCTCCTTCCTCGCGTTTTCTGTTTATCCCCTTTTCGGTTGTGCTGGGAAATCACGGGTACTGACCTAGTCCTGATGTCGTCATGCTGTGCACCACCCACGCACACGCAGATCAACTCGTCTCGCAGCTTGGCTTCGAACAACTAGGATGGATGGCCATGGGCTTCGGCTCGAGGATGCCCGACACGCCAATCGTCGTCACCTGGCCCAACGACGACGGCAGCATCACCCTCTCGCAACGACAAGCTCCTGCCCACATCATGCCCACCGTCGTGGACGACCCAGCGCAAACGGCTACCCTGGAATGGGACAACTCTATCGTGAGTTGCATTCTGCATATCTCGGGCATCACCGATCCTGATCTTTCCTCGATTCCAGCTGGCCACAAACTCGACCTCCATCGCGTTCACCCTACCACTCCCAACGGCATCTCTCAATTCCGTCCCTCTCATCTGGGCGTACTCTACTCAAAGACCCTCTTCGAGCGCTGTCGATGCTGCCCTCGTGCAACATGATAACATGGGCACCTTCACCATCGACCTCACGCAACCCATGAACGCCCTCCCTACCGGAACAGCCGCCGCAACCGGAACCAGCACGCAGGTCGTAGGTCCCACCCCTACCGGTCGTCCGTCAAACAGCGGAAACGCAGGCCCCGACGTCGTGCTCTCCGCATCGCAGAGGAACATCCGCACGCACGGCATTCTGATGAGCGTCGGGTTCTTGGTGCTGCTTCCACTAGGTGGGATAAAGTAGGAAGGTGAAAGCTCACGCGTGATGCTGATCCTCCTTCTCGCCCATCTCAGGTGTCTTCATCGCCCGCTTCTCAAGAACGATTCCATTCCTCAAGGACAAGTGGTTCACCGCGCATTGGTTCGTCCAGTTCGTCCTCTCCGGTCCCATCATCTTTGCCGGATGGGCTCTTGGGTATCAGTTCGCTGGCAACGTGCACTTCCAGGATAACCACACTGTAAGTTCTTCGATCCTCCTTCCAACTATCGGCGTAGCCAGCCTGAACCAATCCTCTTCCCACCTATCAGCGCGCCGGACTAGCCCTTCTCATCCTCTACCTCATCCAACTGGCCTGGGGAACCATCATCCACTTCTTCAAACCCGCTCGAAAACCCCTCCCACCTCTCGCCGCCGCTGCCACGACACCCGACGCCGATCCTGAAAAACACCTCCGCCTGCCCACCGAACAATCCGTCGCTTCGCACCTCCACTCTTCAGCATCCAGCGAAGCTCACACCACCACCGCCGGAGTGCACTCCACCATGGGACTCACGAGTCAAGGACGAACCGCCATGGCCCGACCTTCCGCGCGAGACGTTATGGTTCCCGCCATCACGGGTCGCCCGCCTCAGAATTACGGGCACGCGATTTTGGGCCTGGCGATCATCGCGTTGGCGTTTTATAACGTCCACGAAGGGTATGATACCGAATGGCCGAAGGTCTTTGGAACGCCGGTGAGCAGGGTGGCGTTCTTGAGAAGTTTGAGGGCGTGGTGGATCTCGTGGGTTGTCGTGCGTGCTTCTCTTTACTCGGGATAGAAAGACTGGGTGGCTAATAGTCGTCTTGATTTCTGCGATAGATCATTCCGTCCGTCTACCTAATTGGTCTTACGCTGCTGCCGAGACAGTGGAAGCAGGAGACCGATGCTCGGCGAGCTTTATTAAACCAGTCACAAAACTCTAAGACGCCTTCGCCATAGGTGCGAAGTTTGTAGTTTGTTTTATTTTCTCCTTCCTCCTCGGACTATGTACTTCATCGGCGAACTAGTGGCCGATGTAACCAAATCCTATGTAGCTGTATTCCTTTTCGCTCGCAGTTCACAAACCTTTCGAGGACAATTTCACTCAATCTGGTAGTTTGATCCACGGTCTGCAATCAATAATTTGGTTTAGGCCCTGAGCCGCCCATGACGCTTGGAAACATTCTAGACAAAGGATATCTCGAAGGTGGGGGTTCAAGTTGGGACAGTCGTTAACTTGCGAAGTGTCCCGGGTCAAGTCCCAATACTCACTGTGCCGCAACCCCACCCCAAGTTTAGCTCGCGGATAAGCGGCGATGCCACGCCGAATAGCTTGAGTTCTCAAGAAGGTAAAATTGCTACATTCTATCATATAAGGGCCCGAGCGCGCTGACTGTCGTCTATTCACTGAATGATTGGTTGCGAAGCCCTCCAAGTTCTGTCGGGATCTACGATTTAACAAAATGTAGCGAAGACGCTCCGGAAGAATGCCATCTGCAAGAAGCTCATCTGAACAGAAGGATATGGACACTTGTGCTTCCAGCTGTGCGTAAGAAAAGAAAAAAAAAGAATTTTGGAGATATGTATTCATCTCCTGTTTGTGATCGCCCATTTGGAGTGATTTTCATGCGTAGGTACAGTCGGATCCGTATTATTCCTGGGCTTTGGCCATCTTTTTCATCTCTTTTGTGTGACTCGGGCCAAGAACCTTTATTGCCTTCTCATAGGCTTGGGCACGGGCTCCCGATTTTGTATGTCCTTTTCCGACCGGGGGTTCACTGAGTTCTCCTTTGAGATCGCCTTGCACTAGTATATAAGCGGGAACCCCCGATCAGAGCCGTGGTCTCGAACCTTCGTTGCACTGACGGTGGACGATACGTACGTAAAAGCTCGACCACCCAGGTGTCGTTTCGACCTGACTTTGATTCCTGGGAGGTCTTTTCCTCGTATCGAATCTCTCCTCTCGCCTCCAAATACCTTAAATACTGGAGGACGATTGGCCACTGAATACCTAGCATTGTGTGGCAAGCCTCAAGTTCAGATCCTGGAGGACGGATGATGCGGGAGGACTACGAACCGCTTTCGTCGGATGGTTGTGTGGACTTCGACTCTCGTTTTTCTAGGCTTCTGTCATCCGTTGCGGGTTGTCTATCCTCGGTGATACGCCCTGAAATACCCGAAATGACCATACGGTGGTTCAGAAAAGTTAATGGAAGATTATGGGTGACAATGGAGGATACACACTGTTTCGAGTCGGTGGGGGAGACGACTTCCGGGAGCTCGCTAAGGTGGGTAACATGCTCCACCTATCTCTTCTGGAACTTTCAGGAGTAAGGGAGCTGAACTGAGCTGGAACCTTCGGGCTGGAAGGGAGCCTTCCGGACCCGATTTTCCTCCCGAGCTGTGTGAAGGGAGTGCTTGCTTAGCGTTCAGAATACCCGCTACCGGGAAGCTGCAAACCTCAAACAAGACTTCTTGTATAGAGGGCCGGGAGGGACTTGGGCTCCAGCACCGACCCATCAAATCCCAAAGTGGGTCGTCGGGGTGAAGAGCAGGGTGTTCTTCTGGCTTGGGCCACTCGTCCCGCATCACACGTAGGGTAATGGCGACTAACGACTTACCTTCGAATGGGGGTCTACCACTCATGGTCTACCTCGGAATTATACGGTAAATCGCAAGACTCTCTTCCTCGCCGCAGTCCCGTACATACCGTCAATATCAGACCTCCAAAGGCGTATACATCGCTTTCGCAGCTCGATCGAGCTCCATTTTCCGTCAGGAGCTCCTTAGCCATGTAGCAGTGGGTCCCTTTGGCTGTTAGGCTCGTCGTCAATCCAGACGTTGTATCAAGACTTTGGATCACCCGACTAAGCCCAAAATCTGAGAGTGCTGCTTCAAATTCATCGTTAATGAGCACGTTTTCTGGTTTGATATCGGCATGGCAGATTGGAGGTATTTGCGAGTGAAGAAACGCGAGCCCTTGACCGGCTTGTTGGATCTGTGAAGAAGCCCACGGAGGGTTAGACTGCGGAGGCTGAACAGAGAGTGGTTCAAGATGGTAAAGACATCATAGAGACCCAGCCAAAATCTGGGTCTTGCATTCGTCCTTCGTCCTTCGCCCGGCTACCCTGTGTTCCCATCTCGATCTAGAGAGCGAACGTACGAGTTGGAGCTTTGCACCTCTGGGCAAATTTGGGTTATCTTTCAAATAATCCGTGAGGTTACCATTCTTGCACCAAGGGCTGATGAGTTGCGGTAGTGGCTTTGAAAGAAACCCCAGCAAAGGGTGTATGTTCGGGTGTGTTGCACCGGTCCAAACCGTCACCTCCCTCTTGAATCGCTTCCAATGCAAGCCGCATGTGAGCTATACGTCAAATTAGAAGCGAGAAAACTCACGATTCCCGCCCGTTTTTTTAGATCGGCCTCATCTATCGACCGGGTGGTAGGTATGAGCGCCCGAAGGGTTTTGACCGCCACATCTCTTTTCGAGCCGTCCGGGGTAACCCACGTAGCATGATATATATCTGCATAACCGGCCGAAATGCAAGGGAGGGGTGGTTTGTCTAGCTGCCCTGGAAGTTCATCGGTCATTTCCGGGAGTTTAGACCCAGGCTGGACCAGAGACTCCTCAGCATCCGGGAAGGCTTTCGGAAATGATGGTTGGTCAACTATGGACGCCTTCTCGAACTGGGGCGCTTGAAACCCATGTATCAGTTCGAAAGATCCCTTCGACTTAATCTGAACTAGATTTAGGGCACCCACAGGCACTATCGCGAAGCCACTATTTGTCTTTGCCGGTACACCACGGGTCCTAGCATCTTCTGAATCGCTCTTCACTCCAAAACTTGTCAGATTGGGTGATAATGGCTGGTCGTCTGCGCTATGAGATAACATGAGACGCAACTTGTGGTGGCGGAAGATCGATTAAGATCTACCTTGCCCCTGCCGCGTGTTCGAGGCAAATTTGTTTCCCACCTTCAGGCGGTGTGCCGACGCCGTTCAACATAACATCCGTGTAGAAAACAGACATGGATTGGAATGCTGTGCTCCGATTCTCAAGTATCGCCGAAGAATGCGGTGGATACGCCGGGGTCGGTTTGTAGCCGCTCGATCGTGGGCGGGATTGAGGTAGAGAATGAGATACTGCAACAGTGAGGATACAGAGGTTAGCGGCAGGTTGGAACATTCTCCGTAGATCTCTAAGACAGCATACTCATCTTCGAGGGTTCAGGCCCCACGAAAAGAGACCGGGCGGACAGAATCCCCTCGGCTCTCCATCTCCTCCACCCATAACGGCATGGGAGTTCGAAATCCCACTTGAAAAAAAAAATAAACAAATTTATGCGCTGACTTTTCCATTTCAACATATCATATACGGTAATTGCCGGCAAATCCATAGAGAACTATCAGACGAGTCCTCTTGGGGTCTTCCTGCCAAGTGTTCGCGTCGCTCATACAACAGGCGTGTCACCCCCGATCAATCACTTGCCGTGACCATGTACTGCCCCCGCTCTCTTGAATGTCTAAGCTACGATCTCCCATTGACCTTAGTGTGATGCGAGATACTTCTATCGCATCATTTTGTTCCAACAGCCGCGGGCGGAGCGCTTCTCGAGGATAATATTGCAATAGTTCGTAATCTCCGTTGGGACCCGAGACCTGCTTTTATCAGGGCTTAAAAGCAAACTGCGAGTGGAAGATCACATTCCAGCTCAGAACCACACTCTGGGACCTCGCATGTACACAGCCACTCACCAAACAGTTGCATGGGTTGAACGCGTCAGAGTCTTCACAAGCTGGAAGGAGTCCAAAAAAGTGTGGCCTTCGACCGTCTGACAACTCAGTGATCTCGACAGAGTCCGCTGCTTGGGGAACAAGTGGCGTCCGAGTTGAATTTTTTTCGGCTGGAGAAAGGTTAGGTTTGTCTCGCGGGTGGGCCACTAAGGTTCCGCGAGGGCACGTAGTGCTCATGAGGCGAGGTGGGAGCTGCGACCACAAGACAAGAAGAGGATATTTCTGTGCTTCACGCCAGTCCACATACCAATTTCTCTCTCCAGGCGCTGTTTTTCAGTAGTAATGGAGTCGACCCTGTCATGCTATATTGGCGCAAAGGTCAACTCACCTTTTTTAACCCTTTGCTTCATTCCTTTAATGTCTGTACAGATCGATTGGGCCAGATTTGCTTCAACACCTTGACGACCACCCAGTCTGATCCATCCGTCCCGAGAGCGAGGATGGAGTATAGCCCAATCGCGAGGAGGATCAAATTAAGGTGAGGTCACGCAGCGCCGAAACTTTGCGTCTTCTTCCATCCATGGCAGGTAGGTAGGTGTGGTTCCGAGTTTGGGTGGGCAGGCGGTCGAGATTCTCCCGTTGCACAGTTTCGCACGGCTTCAGCCACCAGCCGAGAACGTGGCTGCCAGAGCTCCCGAACACTGACAAGTGGTAGGGACCTACCATAAGAAGGGCTGTTGGACGTGAGTTATTTTACGTACATACTAGCATCCAAGCGGACCTTTACTTCCCACAGAGGAACAACGGACAGCCCGGCGGGAAGGTTGCGGGATCGCCGCCAAGCCGCAGGGGAGAGGAAATAGAGACGGCAAGCGAAAATGATGGCGAAGCTTTCAACGGCATGTGGCCGTATGCCGTCGGCATTTCTTACTCTGCCGACGTGCATGAGGGTTGACCCGGTTGCTATGAGCATCTGTTGTCCGGCAACCGAGCTTCAGATGTTCTTAAAGGAGGCAAGCTCATGTTGCAAGTAGGCCTGAGACCATAGCAGTTTCCTTATCGTGGGCTTGGCATTCGCTGATTTGCCGAAGGCGCTAAACGTGGGCGTCGAAAGTGATAAATGAGATCCGAGAGACTAATCCCTGACTACGTATCCTTGTTTATAGAACTTCCTCGACACACAGACCCGTTCGGATAGGTCTATTGCGAAACCCTCCTTCAGAGAAACCCCCTTCCGATTGGAAGGGGTGCTGACTAATTCAGCACCTCGGGTGATGCGCCAGAGGGAGTTCCCTAATGACTGAAAGGGTTCTTGCCATTGTTAAGAGGGTAAAGCGGTATAGAGTAGACACGAAGGGGATAGTTGACAAAAATGAGAATTAATATTCTAGTTTACCACTCGTACAGTCCTTTATATACACTAAGGAACAACTCATTACAAACAATGTTCGAATGCCTCATGGCCTATTCTAACACACCCCCTCAATCGAAGATTCGTTTTTACATGAGTCCTAATCCTAGACGATGTACTTCAACCAGTGGCTTGGCTAATGGCTTGGTTAATATGTCGGCAGTCATTTGAGAAGTCGGAATAAAGTGTACTGATAGGTTTTTGCGGCGAACTTCTTGACGAATCCAATGGTGGCGAATATCAACATGCTTCATACGTCCATGATGTTCCGGATTCTTGGTAACAGCGATAGCAGATTGATTATCCATGATTAAGGGAGATGCCCCTTTTACGTCGAATCCTAGTTCCTTCAATAATCCTCTCATCCAGATTACTTCTTGTCCGGCTGTTGATGCGGCGATGTATTCCGCTTCGGTTGAAGACCATGCTATGGATGTCTGTTTCTTGCTGGACCAACTGATCGCTCCCGTTCCCATCTTGAGGAAGTATCCTGTCGTGGATCGGCGTGTATCCAGGCATCCAGCATGATCGGCATCACTATAGGCCCTAAATATCTCGCTAGACATTTGGGTCTCGCCTTCTATGGGTTCGTATGTAAGCTTGAGATCCATTGTCCCTTTGAGATACCTGAACAGGTGCTTGACTGCTGTCCAATGTGCTTTTCCTGGGTTGCTGTTGAATTGGGCGAGTTTGGCCACTGAGAAAGCGATGTCTGGTTGTGTTGCGACAGCGAGGTACATAAGGGCGCCAACAGCATTCATGTAGGGAACATTGCTCATTTCGGCAGTTTCTTCCTCGGTCTGCGGACATTGCTCTCGAGTCAACTTGTATCCCGGATTCATTGGAGTATCAACACTGCTGCATTCAGACATATTGAAGCGATTGAGCATATCGACGATGTATTGGCGTTGTGACAGTTGGAGGCATCGAGCTTTCTGGTCATAGTCGATTTTGATCCCCAATAGGTATGAGGCTGGACCAAGGTCTTTGATCTTAAAGTATTTTTTTAGTTCGGTCTTGACCCATGATACACGCTCCTTGCTTTTAGACACTACTGTGACGTCATCCACGAAAACGGGGAGAATGACTCGGACTTCTTCTAGTTGCCAGACGTAAACGCTAGGGTCAGCGTTAATTTTTTTGAAACCCATTTTCTCGAGTGTTTCGCCAAGCTTCTGGTACCAGAGTCTGCCCGCTTGCTTAAGTCCGTATAGTCCCTTTTTGAGTCGACACACCCATCTTTCCCCATTTGGACCTTGTTCAGTGAATCCCTCCGGTTGCTGCATGTATACTTCGTATTCCTTCTCGAGTTCTCCATTTAGGTATGCGTTAGAGATGTCGAGGGATTCGATGTGTTCGCCAGCAAGGGCTGCTTGGGCAAGGATAGCTCGGAGTGCCGAAAGGCGTGCAGTAGGTGCGAAGACTTGATCAAAATCAATGCCGGGTGCTTGGGCAAAGCCTTTTGCCACTAGGCGGGCTTTGTATCGGTCTATGGATCCATCTGACTTGCGTTTAACCAGGAATACCCATCTGGATCCGATCACTCTTCGTCCCTTGGGGAGTTCGACCAGTTCCCAAGTGCCATTGCTTTGCAGGGCTTCGACTTCTGCATTTGCTGCGTCAAGCCATTTGTCTGCATCTGATCTGGCCATGGCTTCCTTCCAATTTCGAGGAGAGTCTTCAGGGCGGACAGCTACGCTTAGGGCCTTGTCATGTTTGTCCAGGGCGATTTCGAGACCAATTTGTTGGGCTGTGAGCCAAGGAATGAAGTCGTCGCTTAGACCGTAGACGTACTTGAGGGAGTTGACAACGGGAGTGGCTGCCAACGCTGCGTCGATGTCTGCTTCTTCTTCGGATCCAAAACCCGGGGTCTCGAAACGGTTTGACGTCAGCAGTGGGGTTGGGGATGAGACTTGGAAAGCTCCAGGTAGTGGGCGTTCTGGTGAAGTTTCTCCTTCTTCCCTTACTTGTGCACCCCCTCGATCCACTATCTGTTGCGTTTCTTTGCGTGGTTCTTTCCTTACACCCCCTCGACCTATCACAAGTTCTGTTTCTCGGTCGTCTCCTTCTTCGGCTCGCTGTCGCCGGGGAGCTGGCTGGGTCCCTCGGCGGGGGCCAAGTCCGTCGTAGTAGTCTGTGGCTCCTTCTGCTGCTCTTCTGGTTGGGCGATGGCCCTGGGGAGGTAGCAGTTCCTTGGGCTTAGGCACCGGTGTCTGGGGTGCTCTTCTCGCTACTTCAATGAAGGATGGGATAGGACTAGGCGATGGTGCTGGTGCAGGAGCTGCCCGTCTTTCACGCGGAGTGGAAGGGCCGGCTTGCTCTAGTGATGCCGGTTGTAATCTTGGGAACTCCAGTTGGATTGGTGATTCAGGCTCAACTTTTACGCCAGGAGATGGAGGACTCATTGGTTGCGGGTTCGCAGGAGGTGGAACGGAGGGTGCTACTGTCGTGGCAGGTGACGGCGGAAGTGGGACTGCACTCGGTTGTGACGAGGGAGGGGGTTTAGGAGAGGTAACACTCGTAGTCTCTTCTTCGTCGTCTGCGAATCCATCAGGGGACCAGAAAGATCTAACACTGATCCTCTCGCTTGGTTCATCTGTGGTCTTCATGGATAATCCAGGGAACGAATTTTCGTCAAAGAGCACGTCCCTAGTCACCTCTGTCCTCCCGAGTTTCTTGGATGGGTCGAAGAACTTCCATCCCTTCATCCCTTCTTTGAATCCTACAAAGATGCATTTTCTGGTATGAGATTCGAGGTTCTTTCTGTCTTTTCTTGGGACATTGACGAAGATCCTGCAACCAAACGTGCGGTACATGCTTAAGTCCGGTCTCTTTCCGTTCCAGACTTCGTACAAGGTTGTCTCCGAGAGTGAGGAGGATGGAGTCGCATTTAGGATACTGTACTGTACGCACGCGAAGTTGAGCAACGGAGTGTGACGGTGTGACAGATTTTTTTCGAGTTAGCAACAAAAACGGGTGTGTTTCCCCTTATGTGACAATAGCAACGGCCGAGCCTTGGTAATTAGCAATTAGCTACAAATACACAGAAACCCGTATCTTTCACTTGGTTCAAATCGCAATTCCACTTGCATGACAATGCCCGGATTTACTACACTGAAAAATGGGCTTAAGCCGGTGACAAAAGAGGAGCAATTAGAGCAGTTTGAAGCGGATCTCAGGAAGGGGAATGAAGAACTCAGGCTGAAGAAGTCAGTCCAGGCCCTTGCCGAAGAAGCGAAAAAGTCAACACAGCGAGAGAATAACCGGGAACGACAGCGTCGGCACCGTCAAAGAAAGGCGCTGGTGAAGGAGCTTACCGACTCCATGTCAGGGAAGATGATTTGGGTTTGTCCAAAGAGTGGTATGACCATTCGTCTGGGTCTGATCCTCCTGATTTGAACAGCCTGCACGCACAAACCCTGTCTTCGAGAAGTCAAAGCGCCAGACCCGACCAAAGGGGACAGATCAACCAGCCCAACAGCAGTCATCAAGTGCACCACAGCCAACATCGAAAGGAAAGGAGAAAGCTGGTGAGGCGGCGAGTGCGGAGGGAGCAGGGACTCGGAATCGTGAGAGGCCCAAGCGAGCCAATGCCATTCGTGGCCGCCATCGCCGAACAAATTGGTTTGCCCCAGCAATATGGGCTGGAATCAATGAAGCACAACAAAGGGTCGGATGTTGGTCAGCAGAGAAGATCGTGCAGTGCCTCCAACGAAGCCACTTGGGCAATAGTGTCTATGGGAGCTTGCATCGGTCTACAGTGTGGAAGTGGATCAATAACCAGGGAGGTGGGTGGTCACCAGCTACGCTAGCGAAAGTCGAAGCAAATCGGACGCAGAAATTTGTTGGGGATAAGCAGCGACAAGGAAGGCCGAGAATCCTAGTAAGCGCCGAGCCTCCTAACATGAACATATAAACTAAGCTAGACTAAATCCCTGGCGTTAGATCAAATATCCTGAGTACACAAAAGCCGTCTCCGATCAGCTTCGAAAGCTTCAAGGAGCTGGGATACCCATTTCGGTCACCGTCGCAAAGTTGGCATTTCTTGCCTTCCGCGATTCCCTTGCTCCCGACCTCTCTAAGACCAACCTCAAGTTTTCAAACCAGTTTGTCCAGGATTTCCTTCATCGAGAACTGGGCTGGTCCCACCGTGCAGTCACGCAAGCTGCTCAAAAGACACCGTCAGACTGGGAGACCTTATGCACCAATGCTTTCCTTCGGCTTGTCTATTGGATCGAAAAGTACAAGGTGCCCGCTGAGCTTGTCATTAACGCGGATCAAACGGGTGTCGTTCTCCTTCCGGCAGGGAAGGAAACCTGGGCGGAGCGGGGTGCAAAGCAAGTCGCCGGTGTCGCGAAGGAGGAAAAGCGACAATACACATTGATGGTTGGATCGGCCTCGAGCGGAGATATGCTTCCCTTTCAAGCAATTTGGTCAGGGAAAACGGCGAAGTCCCTTCCAGAAGCAAGGTTGCGGGCTGGGGCAGAAAAACAGGGTCATGGTTGGGTGCTCGGAGGAGAGCGCCATTGGAGCACCCTGGAGACAATGAAAAAGGTAAGCCGAAAAACACTTGGGATGAGATTGAGATACTGATTAAGCAAGCTAGTGGGTAACCGAAGTCCTAATTCCTTACATCCGCCTCCAAAAACGGAAACTCGGGCTCCCCGAAAGCGCGGTAACAGTCCTGATCCTTGATTGTTGGACGGTCCACCGGAGCGAAGCGTTCCTTACATGGATGAAGGATGAACACGGCAATATCAGGCTTGTTTTTATCCCCGGGGGCTGTGAGTTCTAACTGTGTTTTCGAAACATGCGTGGCGGACTGGACTAACCCAGCAAATTCTTAGGCACCGGCAAGTTCCAGCCTGCCGATGTGGGATTACAGCGTATCCTCAAGCATATTATCAAGTCCTCTGCCCTTCAGTTCATGGTCAACGAAGCAAAGAGACAGCTGGATGCGGGGAAAACTCCAATTGATGTCACCATCCCAGTCACTGTTGGGATCTTGCGAGACCAGACCGTCGGGTGGCAGCAAGTGGCTCACGATTTTTTCGCCAAAAATCCAGCCATTGTTCATCGCTCATGGGAACGGTGTGTTACCGAAGGCTGGAATCTCGGGTACCCGTGTATGACAAGTGAGGGGGCACGGAAAGCTTTAAGCGAGCGGCTCGAAGCGGCGGATTCCTCTTTCAAGCTCACACTGGGCATGGAGAGAGAGGAGGACGAGGACGCGATGGAGGGTCATATGGAGGGTCAAGAGCATGAGGACGACGTAAATATCCCTGCCAAGCTCCTTGCACAGCTGCACCTGGGCAACGGGATTGTGCCGGATGAGATTGAACATGGAGCCGACAGGTTGGCAGTCCTCAAACCGTCAGAGATGGAGGGCGAGTGGTCCGATCAAGATGCCGAAGAGGAGGGGTACCGAGAAGACCAACCGACGGGTGCAAGTGATGCTATGAGCATGTCAGAGGGTGCACCGGAGGATGGGCCTTGGAGCGATGAAGAGTTGGACAATTGCAGGAGCCAGACCTTTGATCCCGAAGCGCACCGCCCCAGCTATCACGACCCTGACCCCATGTCTGAGTCGGAGCTGGAAGGCTTTGACCCCGAGGAGCTACAGGAGATGGCTAACAATCCGCTGGCTAGCGAGTCCGAGTCTGATTTTGTCAGCAATGAAGATCCTAAGGAGGAGATCTGGGAGGTGGGCGAGTCTGGCCCAGGACCTCAGTCACGTGGTGCTCAGCGGGCAGGGAAGTTTCGAGCACCGAGCGAAATCTGAGTGCCACCGTCTCTCCAATCGGGATTTATTGACTTGACAGATGACATGTAATTACTTTGATTTTTTGTGACAAGTTACATAGTGCGGGTAGCAACGGTGGAGCAACGGAGGGGGAAAATCCGGCGTGACCGTTGCCATAACTAGCAACAAATTTCGATTTTGTGACTGTGACCGTTGCTCGACTTCGCGTGCGTACAGTATGTACAAGGTACAGAAGCGCTTGGCTCCAGAAGCTCTGAGGGAGGTTCGCTTGGCTTAACATGGCCATGATCCCTTCTGCTAGCGTCCTGTTTAGGCGTTCTGCAACTCCATTCTGAGATGGTGTAGCGCGAACTGTCTTTTCTCTTTTGATGCCCTTCTCACTCAGGAAGGTCTCAAGGTCCTTGCTCATGTATTCACCTCCTTTGTCATCTCGCAAGATCTTCACAAGCTTGCCGGTTTGTCTTTCCACAACTCGGATGAATGCTTTGATGATTTCTGACGCATCACTTTTCTTCTTCATGAGGTAAGCGAATTTGAACCTGCTTGCGTCATCTACTAATACGATCCAGTATTTGTACCCCGAGATCGTTTGTGGTAGCGGACCATGGATGTCAGTGTGGATCCTGAAGAGTAGCTCGGTTGCACGATTCATCGCTAATTTTGGGAAAGGGTCTCGGTGTTGTTTCCCTGCAATACAGTGTTCGCAGATGTCAAGGATTTCTGATCCTCCCTCGACGATGATCCCTTGTGCCATGTCCTCATCTAGCATGCGCTGCATCCTAGCCTTCCCAATATGTCCAAGTCTTTGGTGGAGGAGCTCCTTTTTGATAGTCAGTGTGACGACCTCGTCACATCACGGTCACGTGCCCCGCGTTTCCCCACCACATGACTCTTTCCCCACAACCTCTCCGATCATCTGCTGCCTCATTACCACCACACGGTCATTACCAATCCCCTCGTTGCATCCATGCCTTTCTTACTCATGCGACGCGTCATCCTATTCTATGATGTTCCACTACATTCTTTACCATTCCGGGTTATTCTAGATACAGCCACCCTTTAGTATTTAAGCGCAACGGAATGAGGAGGTTTGTTCCTCATTCCGCCTCTTGTCTACTCCCTAGTCATAGCAATCCAATCCTCCCAACTATCGTGCTAGCGTGGCGTCCCCGCCTAGTGATCTCACTCTGATAACCATAGTCCAAGTCCTTCGCCCATAGTTCTTTCCCACCGTTCCCAGTCAGATACGCCTTGCTCGGTTCCTATCGCCATAGAACCTTGACAGTCAGGACAAAGGCTTGCTCGTAATTGCAGAGTGTAGTACCATCTAACATGGCAATCTTCCCGTTTATGGAGCCAGTGAGGATGGTATCGTTGTTTCGTTTGAATAGGAGGTGCTTTCCTTCGATTTCGACACGCAGTTTCGCATCTAGGACCGCTGAAACGATGGAGAATAGATTGTTTTGGAGCGCAGGTACATACAATACATTTTGGAACATGACAGATGGCAGATTCATAGATGGAGTAAACGCAACATTTCCCTTACCGATCGCGAAGACAACTTGATCGTTGGCTAAGCGAATGGGTATGCGGCAGGGCTTCATATCTCTTATCCATTCCTTATGTGGGGTCATATGTGACGTTGCCCCTGAATCTGCGTTCCAGTATGTGTCAGCCATCTTGTTCGATGTTCGAAGGGTCGGGGGATTTGTTATCTGTCTCACCCCTGCGGCCAATGCAAGCTCTGCTCCCTTTTCCTTAGTGGCTTTCGCTCCCTCAGTTTTTCCATTCAGGGCCTTGCACTCAGCTGAACTATGCGACTTGTTCTTGCCATGTTTTGAACAGAAGAATTCCTTTTTGGGAGTGGGGCGTTGACGCTGTTGCGCAGCAAACGCTGACGTGCTAGTTGTCCCCATGTCATCAGACCTTTTGAGTGTGTCAGCCTTTTGGAGGGCATCGAGGACGTCCTTGAGGGATTGAACTCCCATCTGAATTAGGGTATGTTTGAGTTGTTGTACGTCCTCTGATGTGCCGAGCCCGATAAGAATGACGTTTATGGCAAGTTCATCGATGAGCATGCTTGCTGTGACGACCTCGCCACATCGTAATCACGTGCCTCGCGTTTCCCATCACGAGACCCCTCCCCTGCAACCTCTCCGATCATTCGCTGCCTCACTACTACCACACATTCCTTACTCATCCCCTCATTGTATCCATGCCTTTCTTACTCATGCGACGCGTCATCCTATTCTATGACATTCCATCACATTCTTTACCATTCCAGGTTATTCTAGACATAGCCACTCTTTAGTATTTAAGCACGACGGAATGAGGAGGTTTGTTCCTCATTCCACCTCTTGTCTACTCTCCTAGTCATAGCAATCCAATCCTCTCAGTCATCGTGCTAGTGTGGCGTCCCCGCCTAGTGATCTCACTCTGATAACCATAGTCCAAGCCCCTTGCCCATAGTCTCTTCTCACGATCCCCAGTCAGATACGCCTTGCTCGGTCTCTATAGCCATAGAACCTTGACATTAGGCGGAATCTCCTTCGAGCAACTCGTATCCATAGTCCATGCCAAAGGTCCCTCGACTCCAAGTTAAATCAAAACTTAGCCCAAGTACCCTCGAATACCTGAAGAACTTATAAAACATCAAGGAAGAGTCTGAAGTCCAAAGCCTCATCGAACCGCAGCACAAGTACCCCAGAACCAACCAAGTCTATGTACCAGTGGTCTACCTTAAAGCCAACGGACAGCCCTACAACTTCAGGAGAAGGATCACCAAAGCCACACACCACAGCCGCATCGATATTACCCATTGCCCACCAGCCACTCTTGCCTACCTCATTGACAATTTCCCCGAATCAGACATCTCCTTCACACACACAAACCTCCTGATCCCCTACGTCCCTACCGACGAAGCCATCGCTAGAGCCTACAAAGTACTCCCAATCGACACAACCATCGAGTACGACCGTGCATGAGTGAAAGTCCTTTCCCATCCATCGCATACTTGTTACATCGATCAAGACCAACCTCCTCAGCATCAAGCAAGGCAGAACACTTGGACAGATCACACGACACCGTCGACGTCCCATCCCCAACCATCCAACCACTCCAGCAACCAGTACCACAACCCATCAACACCATCCTACCAGCAATGCAGAGCTTGAACCTAGGAAGCACCCAAGTAGATCCCACCATGGTTGCAGCCATCCTAGCTGCCCTCCAGGCTTCGGGGGTAGGCGCCCAAACCCAAGCTCAGACCAAAGCTACCAAAATGAAGATCAAGGAGCGGGACAGCTACGATGGAAAGAACAGGGGGGGAGATGCCGAACGTTTCATCCTATCCTGCAAGAACTATTTCAAGGCCCGATCGAGCGACTTCCCCGATGATGAAGCCAAGATCCAATTCGCCCTTAGCTACCTCACGGGCACTGCTCAGGCTTGGGGAGATATTATCCTCCGAGATCTCCTAGGAATAGGGCGCCTGATCGAGTCCTCCAGCTGGAGATCATTCGAAAAGGCTTTCATCGCAGCCTTCGGAGATCCAGACAAGGAGGGGACAGCGATCCGAAAACTGGAAAACCTCACCCAAGGAAATCGACCAGCCGCCACTTACGCAGCCGACTTCAGACGAATCAAGGCTGATATCAATTGGAACGAGCAAGCATTCATGCACGCTTATAGGCAAGGGCTCCGATTGGACGTCAAGGATGGAATGGTCTACCACGACAAGGCCGATACCCTCGAGAAGCTCATTGCTCTCACCATTAGAATCGATGATTGCCTCTGGGAACGAAAGCAGGAAAAGAATGGGGATCACAACCCTCGTCCTCAACCTCGGCCCCAACCTCGTCCAACACCTCCTACCCCCTCCACGACCTCTGCTCCCCATCCAGTCGCCCCCAACGCTTTTGCCCACTCCCATCCAGTCCCCATCCATGTCGACGCTGCTAGGAGGGGGAGATTGACGCCTGAAGAGCGCTCTCGTTGCCAAAGAGAGGGGCTTTGCTTCTACTGTGGAGAGAAGGGTCATACTGCTGCCGCTCACCAACACCCTCGCCAAGCTATCATCGAATATCCATACCAAGTCCCCCAGGGCTACGCCCCCACCATTGCCGCTACTCAAGCCCCCACTCCTACTACCCCCATGCAACGCAACAACACTTCCTTCACTGTCTCCATCGCTCCTCAACCCACTGTTTGCTCCGACCCTGACGATGGAGGATTTGGACAGGGTTTTCTCCCCAGCGCGTAGTGACTGTGCCACTCCGTGCTCAAAGGTCTCAGCTCTTAGGTACTGATCATGTAACTCCCATGTCCAATAAGATTCGTATGATCCCCCTTGAACCATCTACGCATCTGATCGTACCTACTGAGCTGAGCACGGACCAAGTCACAGCATTCCCCACTGCCATGATCGACTCTGGCGCTACTTCTGAATTCATCAGCACCACTTTCGTTGAACAAAACCACATCCCTACGTACCAAAAGGAATTCCCACGCGAACCTCTAGCCATTGATGGACACCCCCTGGGTACGATTGACCGAGAAGTTAGAGGTCGACTCCGAATGGGCAACCATGAAGAGAATATCACCCTGGATGTTGCCAACCTGGGACGCCACCATGTCGTCCTCTGGGCACCTTGGCTCCATCGACACAATCCAGAAGTCGATTGGCGTACCCGTCGCATCGCGTTCAAAGATCCCTTCTGCTCTAATCGTTGTCTTGATACTCCTGCCGACGTTCTAGGGAAGGCTAATGGACAACCAGATCGAACTCCTCCGCCCCCAATCCTCGACGAAGATTTGGGACCCGAAGAAGAAGAACTACCCCCAGTCATTGCAGGAACCAGCATCTCAGCTCGAATCGCGGTCGGACACGCTGAAGAGGAGAAACCCTTGGAGGAACTGGTCCCAAAAGAATTGCACGACTTCTTGGACGTGTTCAAGGAATCAGCCGAAGGCCAAGCACTCCCACCACTTCGTCCCAACTACAACTGTCGGATCGACGTAGTCCAAGGAGCCCCCTTACCCAAGCCAAGGGGACTCTACCATGGCACCGAGGAAGACCGACGAGACCTGAAGAAATGGATCGACGAAATGCTCAAGAAAGGCTTCATCCAGGAGTCACGTTCCCCAGTGGCCTCGTCCTGCTTCTTCGTTGGAAAAAAAGATGGCAAGAAACGCCTGGTGATCGACTATCGTCCAATCAATGAAATCACCGTCCCGGACCAAGGACCGATCCCCCTCCAAGACGATTTAATCGACGCGCTAGGAGGAGCGGACTGCTTCACCCTACTGGCCCTTAGGGAGGCGTACTGGAACCTTAGAATCGAACCCGGGCATGAATGGATAACAGCCTTCAAGACCCCTTACGGCTTATTTGAATGCAAGGTCATGCCCTTCGGACTTCGCAATGCACCCGCCATCTTCCAACGCTACGTCAATAGCATGTTGCATGATCTTCTCAACGACCCAGTGATCAACTACTTGGACGACATCCTAGCAGCGACCAAGGGAAAGGAAACTAACGTCGCTGTGGTCAGGGAGCTCCTCCGAAGACTTAGGGAAAATCACCTCCACTGCAATGCAAAGAAATGCAAGTTCTTCGTCGCGGAAGCAGAATACCTGGGCCTATGGATCACGCCGGAAGGAATCTCGATGGACAAATACAAGGTCGAGGCTATTCGTGAATGGCCAACCCCAAAGAAGGTCAAGGATATTCAAACATTCCTTGGGTTCGCCAACTTCTACCGACGATTCATCAAGGACTTCGCCCAACTCTCCCAGCCCATCACAAACCTCCTCCGAAAAGACGTCACCTGGAATTGGACTGCAGAATGCCAAAACGCTTTCGACGCCCTGAAGGAACGGTTCGTTACAGCCCCTGTCCTAACTCATCACAACCCTGACAAACCCTCGATCCTGGAAACCGACGCGTCCGGCTACGCCTACGGGGCAGTGCTATCCCAAAAGGCCGACGACGGCAAGATTCACCCGAATGTGTATATGTCTAAGTCCATGACCCCTGCTGAACGACGTTACGATATCTACGAGAAGGAAATGCTAGCCATCATTCGCGCTCTGAAATACTGGAGACACTACCTTGAAGGCGCCCGGTTCCCCATCCAAATCCTCACCGACCATAAGAACCTCGAGTATTGTAAAAAGGCTCAGGTTCTTAATCACAGGCAACATCGCTGGCTACAGGATCTCGCTCGCTTCGATTTCACCATTTCATATCGCCCAGGCACCAAATCAGGGAAACCAGACGCATTATCCCGGAGACCCGATCACGTCCCTGAAGAGGGGGCAGAAGAACCGTCCCTGACGCTTCTACCGCCTTCCAAAATCGTAGACATCAACGCAGACGATGAAGGTGAAGGAGTTCGACTGGCAACGGATTCAGAAATTGTGGACACTATCGGAGAACAACTGCGTAAAGACCCTGCGGTTAAGTCGATCGTGGCCTACTTCGACGCCGACCCAAACTATGCCCCAGCCCAACTCAGAAAGGAAATGTCCGATTGGAGCCTCGACGAAGGATTGCTACGATTCCGGAACCGAATCTATGTACCCAACGACGAAGACATCAAGAGGGCGATTCTGCAGCTGTACCATGACTCCATCATCGCCGGGCATGGAGGCCAAGCCAAGACCCTAGAACTGGTGTCAAGGGGCTACTACTGGCCGTCCATGAAGTCCTATGTCAACCGCTACGTAGATGCCTGCGACAACTGCCAAAGGAATAAGCCACACTACTCCAAGCCTGTTGGATTACTCAAGCCCCTTCCTGTCCCCACTGGCCCCTGGCAAGACATCTCCTACGACTTCATCACCAAACTCCCCAAAACGCGCCAAGGAAACGATACAATTATGGTCGTCGTCTGCTGATTACTCAAGGAGGCCCACTTCATTGCCACTAAGGAGGAAGGACTGGACGCCCCTAAGACAGCTGACCTTTTCCTTGCCAACGTATGGAAGCTCCACAGACTACCCTTGCGAATCGTTTCTGATCGAGGACCCCAATTCAACGCACCCTTTTTGAAGTCATTGTTTGGAGGCCTAGGAGTCAAGCCGACCTTCTCCACTGCATACCACCCACAGACTGATGGACAAACGGAACGGACCAACCAAATCGTTGAAGGTTTCCTGCGAATGTTCTGCAATCACCGCCAAGACAACTGGGATGAACTCCTCCCCTTTGCCGAATTCTCCTACAACAACTCCAGGCAGTCATCTATTGGCATGTCCCCTTTCATGGCTAGTCGAGGCTACGATCCCATCTTCACCGACCTCCCGTCCAGCACTCAGTCGAATCCAGCAGCTGAGGAACGATTGGGAAGAATTACTACGATTCAAAAGGAGATCCAATCGGCTATGGCTCTTGTGCAAGAACGGCAAAAGGAATACTATGATCGTCATCGGGAGCAGGAACCCTCGTATGAAGTTGGGGACAAGGTCTGGTTGGAAGCACGCAATATCACCACCGATCGTCCATCCGACAAGCTTTCGGCGAAACGACTGGGTCCCTTCAAGATTGTGGCCAAGATCTCCTCCCATGCCTACCGTCTGGAACTCCCCCCTTCCATGAAAATCCATCCAGTGTTCCATGTCTCCCTCCTCACGCCGCATGTGCCTGACACGATCCCTGGTTGGACGCAGCCTCCTCCGCCCCCGGTCATTGTCGAAGACCAGGAGGAATGGGAAGTCGAGAAGATTCTCAATTCTCACTACCACTATAGGCGTCTACAGTACTTGGTCAAGTGGAAAGGGTTTGGTGACGAACAGAATAGTTGGGAGCCAGCCGAGAACCTGGAGCATTCACCAGAGTTGGTCCAAGCGTACCATCAACGATTCCCTGATGCCTTTGGGCCTGAACTTCAACCACGTCCTACTCGTCAGCAACCTCCTCGTCGCCGTCCTTAGGAGGGGCTACTGTGACGACCTCGTCACATCGTAATCACGTGCCTCGCGTTTCCCATCACGAGACCCCTCCCCCGCAACCTCTCCGATCATTCGCTGCCTCACTACTACCACACATTCCTTACTCATCCCCTCATTGTATCCATGCCTTTCTTACTCATGCGACGCGTCATCCTATTCTATGACATTCCATCACATTCTTTACCATTCCAGGTTATTCTAGACATAGCCACTCTTTAGTACTTAAGCACGACGGAATGAGGAGGTTTGTTCCTCATTCCGCCTCTTGTCTACTCTCCTAGTCATAGCAATCCAATCCTCTCAGTCATCGTGCTAGTGTGGCGTCCCCACCTAGTGATCTCACTCTGATAACCATAGTCCAAGCCCCTTGCCCATAGTCTCTTCTCACGATCCCCAGTCAGATACGCCTTGCTCGGTCTCTATAGCCATAGAACCTTGACACTTGCAGTGAAACCAGGGGTGTATGTGGATGGGCTGAACGTGGCCTGGACGACATTTACTTTGTGCGATCCATTGCTGACACACGTTGCAGTGGCAGGTGTTGTCACCTTTTCCTTCTCGTATTTGGGTTCGTCAGGGATTAAGTTTTGCAGCTTCTTACTTCCGTCGACGACTCGATTTCCGAATTCCAGGAGTGATTCGGTGGGATGTTCTGCATCTCTGTATGAGATTGCCATGAGGTTTTGCATGGCGAAGAAGCGTCCCCCTATGTCCTTCTTTTCGTATTGCCCGTTTAGTCTATCCCAAAGTGCTTTTGCGTCGGTTGGTTCGACGTCTGCCACAATGGCTTGGTGTGCTTCGTCGAGTGTTGCATATATGGCCCCGGCTATTTTTTCACCAGCCTTCTTCCAGTCCCTGTTCTCCTTTTTCTCGTCGGAGTCTGTAGTTCCTGGGTATGGTTCTTTACTCCCTTTTAGAATGCTGAAAGCTCCTAGGCTTAATGCTGTTGAGCTGATGTGATGCTTCCACTTTGTGTGGTCTGCAGGTGACAGCATGATTGCGGAGGACATGATGGGAGATGTGTGATTTCAGTGGGGTAGGGCAAAAGGTCGTGGGGAAGCATGTGAAGGCACGTGTGTGCGGTGTGTGTGATGATAAAGGGTGTGCTTCGTCGCCGAGTTCCTGGTTTCAGGCCTTCTTGTACACACGGTGGTGGGATATCCTTTCGATGTGCCTCGCTGTTGCCAACAGATTTCGGAAGTATATCCGGTCTTTCTGGTCGGGTGTGATGGTGCGAAGTTGCCTCTTAAAGACTTCACCGATGGTGTTTAGAGGGCTGTCGAAGGCGAATTCTGGTGACCACTGGACTCTTGGTGAGTTAGTGATTAATGTGGTTACGGATGTGGAATCCAGTGTGATGGGTGCGATCTCGAAATGCTGTAACGGCTTAGATTCCTGGGTCGGATGACCTGCTCTAAGGCGTCGTTGGCGAACGAGGGTTTCGCGAGTGGTTTAGATGGAGGAGGTCGCCTCTCAGATTCTGTAGCAGGGTACCGGGTGCAACGTCAATCCGTCGGTCACACCTTTCAACCTGGCCCGTGATGAAGGCGCGTGCTACGTCGCAGAGAGAGGGGGAATGTCTGACAAGGGGACTTCTTCAACAAGGTTCTAGCCTGCCAAATGATCCTTCCTAGTGACGACCAAGCAGGAAACTTGTCTCGCCACGCTCGTTTACGACGGATTAAGACAGCTTAGGTCGCGGAGTACGTGCAGCTCGTCGACGAAGGGAAGGGGAGAGATAGGAGTGTTCGTTGAGAACGGTGTCAAGTGGTTTCGTATCTGTGTACTCAGTTACGGCCTGGGCCCATAACCTGTTAAGAGGGTAAAGCGGTATAGAGTAGACACGAAGGGGATAGTTGACAAAAATGAGAATTAATATTCTAGTTTACCACTCGTACAGTCCTTTATATACACTAAGGAACAACTCATTACAAACAATGTTCGAATGCCTCATGGCCTATTCTAACAGCCATTGCCGTCATCACATCAAATGCGGGGAGCCAAGCCACGCATTGTCTGAGGAATCCGTCACCTAGTGGCATATCACTGTTTGCAATGACTATAGTGATTGTAGAGCCAATTAACCCATTATTTAGAAGTAGCTAATCATCTGTACTAGGCCCGCTATGATAACACATAAAAAATATCTGCACGGACACCAAAGATGGCTCTAGTATGAGCTAGGGATCAGACGAATTCCATTTATTCCCATTTATCACAATAACAGACTTGACTAGCTATGTATAATGTGGTTTATGTAGATCTGATCACTCTAGGCCTTGCTGTTAGCTGTTGAGGCGGTCTGAGACATGGTCCACAGCACCCAATCACACGTTGGTTGGTCCCTGGCACTGGTGGCTTGGTTCCCTTCATTTGGCGGCGGCAATAGCAAAGTCATGGGAAGTCCCTCCGGCGCATCACGTAAGGTAGTGAATTTGTCAGCATCCCTTCCGATCGGAAGGGGTTTCGCGAGGGTTTCGCCGAAGGGGGGTTTCGCAATACCGACCCGTTCCGCCCCCATTTTTACAAATTTCCCTCCACACTTTCTCGGTGACCGAAGCGGGAAGATCTATTTTGGGCAACATCAAGATCGAAGCACCGCACTGGGCTTGAGTATAAACAACGGTCACAAGGTCGACGCGATTCAAAGGCAAATAAAGACCCTACGTACAACCACCCCTTCCGACGAGCCTAGACCTACCTATTCCGTGCTCGTCTCTCCTTTCGTCAAAGAGACTCAAGCATGATCCTCCTGACAGTCGTACTTCCCTTATTTTTATCAGTGGTCCAAGCTGCCACAGGTGGCCAGTTTTGTGGAACAGTGAGTGCGGTTGGATCAACAGTCACCTTTTCGGGTCAGCCGCCTAGCAACACAATCGCCAAACGTGTATGTTGCAAATAATTTCATTACTATTGCCCCTAGAGGATGTGAAAAAACCCACACGGATGTTCATGAGATATCTCTATCGGCCCTGGAGTGAGGATAACTGGGATGTTGTTAGTGAAGACCACCGGGAACGGAGTGCGCGGTAGAATGAGGATCACGAATACGCCCTTTGGATAGGCTACTTGGTCACTAACTCATAGACAACATGATTAAAATATATTTAGATTAGCTAGCATACTTTAGCGAATCCGGCGAGCCGAAAACCATGTTTATATGGTTAAAGTCGGGGACACTTGTCCCCTGCGTCAATTACCGATGGGACACCGGGACACATGTAAAATTGCGGCGAGTCAGAAAGCTCCGAGTCGGGACACGGGACCGACGTTGTGGTCGTAAATATATAGTATACGGAGCGCCCTGACTATTGTCATTTCAAAAGTTGACATTGGGTTGGCCAATCTTCTTAATCCCAGGGGGATAGCCATCTAAGGGTAGTGTAGGCGCAAGCATTCCCGAAGGTGCATAAAAGGGAATCGAGGAGGAATGAGAAGCCTGAATTGTATGGGACAAGTCAAATCGGCAAATCATTTCTGTAGGTATGGTGTATGCATCATAGTCTTGCGAGCACCAGTTCCCAACCCCCCAAGGGGAAATTGCGTTCGGAGCTATACATACATAGTTGGTTACAGACACAGGGAGTAGGCAGTTTCTGTCTACGTCTTGCCACGGGTGCCGTCACCCGCGGCGGCGGACTCTGACTTTTCCTCCTCTGAAGGAGATATCTGGTTGATAGCGGCCAGCGCTTTCTTAGCAGCTACGTTTTTAGCTTCAAATTTGGGGGTCCCCTTTCCCACGAAAGTCCCAAGGTGGTTTCCACGAAAGGGGTCTGAAACTGAGAACGAAGAGAACCATTTAGAGTAGGATATAATGCTCAGAAGGTTCTGCAGATGTTCAAAAATATACCCACAAAATATCATTGCCGTCCAGTCTCCAGGATTGTCAGTATCTTCCACTGTAGACTGGTAGAAGCGAATCCTTTCCCGCCGCAGCAGGTCGTGGAGGGTCTTCCAGTCAGAAACTCCTAGAATAGCAATTTAATTACTAATAATTTAAATAGGACGGAGAGAAATGCACAAAACCCACGTCTCTGGTCTTGTGAAAGAGCGGTATCTGACGCTGGGGGGGCGGGTAAGGTCTTTCCTGCAACTTCTTCCCGGGCGCTGGAGGTGGCCTTCGAAGTGGATGGAGGCTCCAAATAACATCGCACTATGCCATAGGTAGCTAAGGCTCCGAGAAGAGCACCAGCAACCTGGCCTTGGCGGATATCGGCCGGCGGGCATCCCGGAACTGGCGGTGATCTGGTAGGGTAACCGAGTTCCTTCTTAAGCTAGACAGGTGTGGAAATATTAATTAATCTTCTGCTTGGCACATGCCACCTCTTGCACCAATTTAGCCCGTACAGCTAACCTCGTTGACAACTTCACTCATTGTTGGACGAAGGTTGCGGTTTCGTGCCCAGCATTTAACCATTAACAACCAAAGCCGATCCTCAGCCTTCAAAGGTGGATGTTGATCCAATTTCGGGTGTTGTTCCTGCAGGATGCAAAACATTATTTTTGCGGAAGACAGTCCAGCAAAAGGTGGTTTCCCGCTGAGCACCTGTTCACGAAGTACTCAGCATCATAAACAATAGATTTGTCTCAGGACATACTGCTAGTACTAGCCCACCAAAAGCAAACACATCGCTTTCACGGCTCGGCCGCGGCTTGTCCTCTTCAAATAATTCGGGAGCCAAGTAGTTAGATGTGCCTTTCGGTCCGTCGCTCGTAGTAAGTCCCGTTGAAAGGGTGAGTTCCATCATCACCCGACCAAGACCAAAATCTGATAATACCGCTTCACGCAAATCGTTCACAAGAATATTTTCAGGTTTAATATCAGCGTGGCAGATGGGAGGGGACTGATTGTGAAGATAGGCGAGCCCTCGAGCAGCTTGAATGGTCTAAGGGGTCTAGTGAGCTGAGCAGCACCACCGTGGCAAGAAAGAACTGGCGTACCAGCTGTATCTTATCGTATCGAGAAATGTCGGGATTGTTTCTTAGATAGTCCGTCAAGTTTCCATGACGACACCAGCCGCTGATGAGACGAGGGGAGGGCCACGACCGGAAGCCCAAAAGAGGGTGGATATTTGGATGCTTTACACGAGTCCAAACCAAAAGTTCTCTCTTTAGGCGCTGTGTGTCAAACCGAATTGGAAACTCGTGTTCTCATAATATGAGCGCAAATGAACGCTCACCTTTTCTACCCTTTCCTTTACTCCAGCAGTGTCCATCGAGATTGATTTAGGCCAGACCTGCTTGAACACCTTGACGGCCACCTCCACTTCTACACCATCTGACCTTGTCCATTGGCCCTGATAGATATCGGCATAGCCTCCAGAGAGCAGAGGGTTTTGCGGTGCTATAAGCTCTCCTTTGAGCTCCCCTGCGTAATCTTTCAGCGACAAGCCGGGCTGGACTAAGGATTCGTGGTCCGAGGGGACTGGCTTGGAGAACGCTGGTACCTTGTTTGATACATCGCTCCCGAGAGCGAGACGAACCTAGAGTATGCTCCAATCGTGAGTTCAAAACAAATGGAGGTCATTCAGCGCCAAACCTTCTCGTCTTCCGCCATCCTTGGTGCGGTTCCGAGTTTGGGCGGCTCGGCGGGTGGTCGGGGGTTTCAAGACTTGCACAGCTTCTCACGGCCTCAGCCACCGCGTTCATAGAACGTGGCTGCCAGAGCTCCCCACCCCCGATAATGGGTATGGACCTGACATGGAAGAAGTTGATGGAGATGACTTAATTTACGTACGTATTAGCATTTACGCGGACCTGTACTTCTCCGCAAAAAAGAAGCGGACTACCTGACGGGTACCGCGTAGCGCTAAGCCACAGGGTAGAGTGAACAGGACTCGAGACGGCAAGCCAAAATAATGAGAGGCACTAAAAAATGTTCCCGTACGCCGTCCGCACTTCTTACCCCGCGGTCTTTGCATGAGAGTTGACCTGGCTGCTATGACCTGAGCACTTGTTGTCTGGCAACCGAGTCTCAAATCTTAACGGAGACAGGTTTATGCTCAAGTAAGTGTATGGTCATAGCAATCGTTGTTGGCCGCAACAGGCGATCTGGCTCGTTTCGCTACCGTGGGCTTGGCAGTCGCTGATCTGTTGAGGCGCTAAACGTGGCGGTACAAGCGATAAATGAGATCCTCGAGAGTATTTCCTGACTGGGCAACCTTATGTATAGAACTTCGGAGACCTGTTGACACCACCCACACTTTCCCTCCCCAGCTTATCCAGTTGACCTGGGCGAGAAGTTCTATCTTTGCTTACCTCAAGATCAAAGCTCTGCACTGGGTGATTATAAACGATGACCCAGAGTTTGGTAAGTGCCAGGAAACGGCCTAATGTCTGGGGAAAGCAAAAAATCAAATTTCTACTTCTGTCTCACATAAAAAAACTCAAAAACCGGAGTTACACGATTTCTCCGTGCTATCTCGCCGCTATCGGATCGCAGCTTGGAGGTTATATAGGACATTGTCGCTATCAACACGCGGTAGCCTATAGGTAGCTCTCCATGCCCAGAAGGGCATAATGCATCGTAAAATAGATTGCCTGACTGACGGTAAGATGACGAAACAGGTGCATCTGGGATCGGAGAATGTACAAAAAGCATTAAACTAGGAGCACTATGAGCGCTAGAGATGGACACCCTGCTTTTCTATTTGCTCAGGAGTAGCCTAGGGAAGCCAGCGCTTGCCGGCTGGCCTCCTCGCGGGCTGCCTGCCGCGTGTTCGCGTTACCCGTGTAGGTTCCAATGACATTCCCATTTGGGCGGTCAAGCACTGGTACAATTAAATCAGAATAGCCTGTTGCAAACACTCGAAGATCGTAAGAGTGAACGCACACCAGACGGAGGTCGTCCAAGTTTCTCTATGACGAGGACCATCTGCGACGGCGGACTCCATATAGCAAACCTTTCCCTGAATTTGCAGAGAGTGTAGAAGCAATTGCCAGCGAGGTTTTTGGGCTACCGACTTGAGGGCCGACTTAAGATCAGATCTTTCGGCAAAGTTTCTATGGATACCGGTGCACTGACCTGTGAAGAAGAATCCATCGAGACAGAGAGCATGTTATAATCGTTTTTTATCAACTGGATAAGAGTTATTTGGGGGGAGGGGGAGGATAGAGAAGAGGATTGGGAACGGGTGTGCAAGTTTATCTACTTAGGGCCGCGTGTTTGCCTCACGTTCAACATCTCCGACCGGCCCCAACGGTGTTTATCTGTCAAATCGTCGAATGGGGTACGGCAATCTTGATTGGATATGATGGCTCGATGTGTTCGTATCGGAAGGCGCCCGCTTGGGAAGATGCCGGAGCACAAGGAACCGGCAAAGAACCATCCCGGTTTTTAACATGTAGGTGTAAAGACGTATCCTCCTGTTATAGTACCAAGGCTTACTAGTACTACTCAGCATCACAACGGCCAACTACATCCGTGACATACAGCTGATGATAGAGGACCAAAAGTGAAAACATGGACTTAAGGGGTCAGTGAGCCATAAGTTATGGGCGCCTTTAGGCCCATCGCTCGTAGTTAGACCGGTTAAAAAACTGAGTTCTGTCTTTACCCACTAAGCCCAAGTTCAATGGCATCGCTTCACACGGGTCTTTCACCGGAATATTCTCGAGCTTGATATCAGCATGGCAGGTGGCAGGAGATTAGATCCGGACACGCGCAAGGCCTCGAGTGGCTTCAATCGTCTGACAACTTGTTGAGCTCGACCAAGTCCACTGCTTGGGGAACAATTGGCGTGTTAGTCGCACTTTGTTTTGGCTCATAAAAAGGTTAGGATTGCTTCGAAGACATGCAGGTAAGTTTATGTGAGAGCACGAAGTATTGACGAGGCGAGGTAAGGGTTGTGACCCGAAGCCCAAAAGGGGGTGGATATGTCGGTGCTTCGGGCGAGTCCAAACCAAAGCTTTTCGCTTCAGCCACTGTTTCCAGGCAGAATTAGAAATGAGGCTTTAGCAAGAGATGGGCGCCAAGGTCAACTCATCTTTTCCACCTTTTGCTTTAGTACAACTGTCTCTACCTAGATTGATGTGGGCTAGATTTACTTGAACACCTTGACGGCCACCTCCACTTCAACACCGCCCGACCTTTTCCATTGGGCCCGAGAGATATCAGCATAGCCGCCGGCGAGACGAGGAACCTGAGGTACTATAAGCTCTCCTTCCAGTTTTTCGGTGTAATCCCTCACTAACAATTCGGGTTGAGATCCTAACGAACGGGACCGAAAGTCACTGGCTCCTTGTCTAATCGATTCATCCCCAAGAGCAGAATGAGGCTGGAGTATAACCCAAACCTGAGCAAGCTTTGAATGATGTGAGGTGAGGCAGCGTCGAACCTTTCCGTCTACCACTATCCTTGGGGTGGTTCCGAATTGGGCGGCGAAGTTGCAACAGCGCCGCAGATTCTCACGGCTTCAGCCACCGCTGACCGTGGCTGGGAAAGCACTCTACCAGCGACAAGCGGGAGGGCTCTGACGCGGAATGAGCTGTCTGGTGGAGATCAGGTATTCGACTTACGTACTAGCATCGTATTCAGGCTGACGTTTACTTCACAAAAGAGCAAGCGGACAGCCCGGCGGGAAGGTTGCGGGATCGCCGCCCAGCCACAGGGGAGAGGAAATCGAGACGGCAAGCCAAAATGAAGCTTTCAACGGCATGTGGCCGTACGCCGTCGGCACTTCTTACTCTTACTCTGCCGACTTTGCATGAGGGTTGACCCGGTTGCTATGAGCATCTGTTGTACGGCAACCGAGCCTCAAATCTTCCTAAAGGAGACAAGCTCGTGTTCAAGCAGGCCTGAGGCCATAGCAGTTTCGTTATCGTGGGCTTGGCATTCGCTGATTTGCCGAA
>WSTX01002683.1:0-30550 GCA_019633405.1 Tulasnella sp. 408 | reverse complement strand
TGCATTCTCTGAAGCTTCCGTACGCTGCTTGACCGACCGCTAACTGCGGCTCCCTGTTGTTATTGTTTGCATGGCAGGAGTTCGCACGGTTGGCTCTCTTAATTCACTTGTCCTTTCCCTAACTTGCAAGGTCGTCGGAACGACGACCGAGGGTGGGTTGTTTGGGACACCAATTGAGCCATTAAATTGCAATGAATGGAGGTCTCTGTCTCGTTCGATGGTGCGAAAGCCTCGCGTTTGGCAGCTCTCGCTGCCGAGACGCTCGTCTTTCGGTGGGGACGCAGTTGCTTCATGCTGTTCCGGAAGCGAACATCCAGTGACCTTGACGCTAATAAGCGCCACTATTGGCGGTGACTCGTTAACGGCAGGCTCTGTGGCATGAACTCGACTGGATCCCGACAGACTGGACGTTCAGAGTGACTGCGGAAAGGTCACAGGAAACCGGCCAGAAGTGTTCATCTGTATGTTTCACTCCTGAGGATGATGTTAGCGGTCCTGATAAAGATCCACCTATCGAACTATAGATGTCTATGCCTATAACGGAGAGGGCGACGTTGGGGCCGAAGGGCCGAGGTGGCTTGTTTACAGTTGCAGAGGCGGACTAGGTGACTGGCGGGAAGTATGACTTGTCCCATGATATAGTCAATTACACGCGTCATCGGTCGTGTGTCACTCGAATATTTCTGGCGGCGAGAGCCGCACCGCGATGGAAGGTCGACCGTTGATTGGTCAGTCTGAGATGTCACACTAACCGCGAGAGAGTAGATCCACGAAGACTCGAAAATACCAGGCTTTGATTAAGGGTTGACGAGCAACCCATCCATCTTTTCGAAACTTGCAACGTCGCTTGATAAGCAACAAGGGGGTTGCTCGCCGTTTATATCGATAATGTCAATTGGTAGAAAGGACTAGTACTTAGAAAGCGTATGACTATCGGCAGGATCTGATAGGAGTATGGGCGAAAGCCTCGCGTTCGCCGGCTGCCGCCGCCGAGACGCTCGTCTTTCCTCACAGACGGTCGTGCTTTAGCGCTGTGCGATGCCTTTAGGTTATTTCCGTATATCCGTGATAGGACGGAAGTCTCCATATATCCATGGTAGGATGAAGCCTCGCTCCCTCAAAGTCAGGGTCATGCTTTAGCGTTGTGCGACTCCGCGTGAGGCGTCCTTGTGATATTTAGATAGGAGAGCTACTCGTTACCACCCGCCGGGTGCCAGTCGACAGCTTTTGAGCGGAAAACGCACTGGGAACCGTTGACTCAATTCTACTCCCTAACCTTGAAATGAAGGATATGATGCCGACTCCCGAGCTAAAGCCATCTGCATACATTAGCGAGCGTTGTGCCTGACATTGTGTCAGACCCTCATTGGCATTGCAGAGGTGAACGAGTAAACTAATAGCTACCGAGACTCCCTTACGGTAGGAGGGTATATATCTCGCATATATGTCACTAATGATATCACCTTGGGTTTCCAGCATTCGGAGGGTTTGCGGCAGGGAAGTCGCTGATTGGCTGCGCCGAGACAAGTCTACATGCACGACCGTCACAAGGCATCAATATGGGCATTTTCTTTCACCGACTACAAGTCACCAGGACAAACAATTGATCACGTCATAGTGGATATTGGGAAGCCAGGAACAGGGTATATTAGCCGATTCAACGCCTATGTGGCCATCTCTCGAGGTCTTGGACCAGAAAAGATTCGATTCTTGAGGGATTTTGATCCTGATTTATTCACCAGCGGAATCAATGAAGATCTAGCGGAGGAGGGCAAGAGGTTGAGCAGCTCAACAAGAGAATGAAGGCTCAGTACGCAAGGTAAGAATCAGGTCAAGTGGAAGTCCCCGGCGGAAGCCGATTTACTGGCGTTTCCATCTCATTCAGAGACACAACCCACGAGAAGATACACATATATAGGTACATATTGTCTTTGTTTACTTAGTTATGTAAGTTAGTACTATAGAAACATGGGCAACTCGCTTTGGGGGTCAGGACTTTTCGTTATTATCACACCAACCGTGGGACGTAGAAGCACGGGCTTTTGATTTTACGAGGCGGGTGGATAGGGGTTGACGAGCAACCCAACGAGTTGATAATGCCGCGGCCGCGGTGAACCCTTGGTGCGCAAAGGCTCATGATCCAGCTACCAGAAGTGCTCATTGCCATGTCGTACTGATGAAACCTGGTGACATCATGTGACTAGTGCTCGCCTTCAGTCGCCCTATCTTCTGTGAGTGTTGTTCGCTGACTTGACACATGTCAGGTCCTTCTCTCCCGGCATTCTGCAATACTATTCCAGCTCTTAGGGTGCATTTAGGACGTCCGGCTCGTTTCTAGCACCTTTCCTCCCCTTTTGACAGAACCGCCAACCACTACCTGAAGAGGTTCCCCTCCCCCCGTGCACTTTGAGTCGTTCCCACACCCTGTGACATGTATATTGCACAAAGCTCATCAGGGCTGTAAGTTCAACTTATGGGTGACACTCCACGTTCTGGGCTGACTCTGGGCATGCAGTCGCTCTGAAACAGGTATCCTCGATCCCCACTCAAGTCACCTTCCTATTCTTACATCTTGTGCCTATCATAATTAGACATCATCCCTCCGAGGCCCTTTGGTGTGTCGTGGTCGGGGTTGTTAGGCGAGATTCCTCCATTCCCGCGCTGTCCTCGTATGATATATTGTTATAGCTTTGTTGCCGCTTCGGACTTACTGCTCGAATGTCGCGCACAATCTGAGATTCACACTGTATGGTATGGAAAAGGACTGAGAGAAGAAAGTACTAGCGATTTATCGACTGCAACCCCACGTTCGGCTGAGGATGAGGTTCCGGCTACCTGTGTTCACCTGAGAGCTCACGAATGGGAGTTCTCTCGGAAGCCCCAACGCTGGCCAGGATGGCATTGTTCTCTTTAGGCGTTCGTTCCGGTGCGAGACCGATAGACCGTGGACTAATATGCTTCGCTATTTTGGTCGATGCTCCCGCTTTGCCCCCTGCCGATGCCGCCTTTCCCGTTTAGGTCGAGGGACGTCAAAGTTCGTTTTGCTGGGACCGAGCTCCTGCAGAATGATCATCAGTGACTGCTGATTATGGGTGCTAGGGGACCAAATTCGGTCGTGTCAAGCCGTATGCGCTTGTGGGAAGAGGATGCAACCGCGGTCTGAACCTTGGGCACGAAGCGCTTCTTTGGGCATGGGCCAAGGTCCGAATCTACCTCGCTGAACTCGTCTTCAGACTGCATCTCGCCTACAACCGCTTTTCGCTTGGTTGCGCTCGGTTTGGGCTGGGCCCCGGACAGAATTTTCATACTGGGAGTGCGCTTCGTCGTCTTCGTTGCCCCTCTTGTCACCCGCTTGGGAGCTTCTAGGTCCGGCTGATATTCCTCTCCAGACATGCCGACATCCTCATCTATTCTGGGTTCCTCGTTGCCGACCAACATGGCACCGTCCAAGTCTTCGGGTCCCAAGTCTAAACCATCCACCGTCGTTTTGCTTTTGGCCTCCTCAACTTCAGCCCTCCAACAGTCTTTTAGGGACTGCTGAGTTGGCGCCATCGGGGATAGAGTGAGATCGGGTCCAGATAAGCTTGGAAGGTCTTTTTACTCACCGCCGTCGGCACGACGGCTCTCCTGATTGGAAACGCTTCGAGCCATCGTAGCTCAAACTTTTGTGCAGCCTGTAGAGCCAAAATTTGCATCGATGTAGTGAGAGGCTCCATGTCCTCGGTCGATTTAGACCCTTGGCACAAGGTCCTCAGTTCGAATGTGACCTTGATCATGGATTTGACCGTCTCGACAGCTATAGTCTACCAGTAAGCGGTCTATTCCTGCCACCGACACCCGAACGCACCACTCATCATCTCCTCCGTCCGCTCCGCATCAGGACTCTCGCCGAACCACCAACCCCACATCATGTCAGTTTCCGTTCCAATTCGCCGCAAGATCTCTTCTGTGCCCGATCCAAAAGGGCTCGCTTTGGACTCTAGCGGGTCGTGGCGCGATCCGCGCTCAGCTTCATCCTTGCGGAGGCGGCTATCAAGGAGCCCTTGAACCCTATATATCGCGTTCAGGCAGAACAAGGCTTTACAGCAGGTGACTTCGTTGTTCCATTCGGCGCGTTGAGTGGGTGAGGGGCTGTTGTATTGTGGCTCGAGTTCCTCATATGTGGCAAACAGGGCGTTCATCAGTTCCATATCTTCTTCAGAGAGCTTCCAATATGATCGAGTTTCCTTGGTGGGATTCATATTCCCTGCACCGACGACGACGGTCCTTTTGCAGCAAACACCTTTCGCCGCAGTTCATCTGCGGGTGGTATGCTTCTGGCTACGCCTCGACCGCCAAATGCTGGGCGGCTCGTGAAGGGCTTGAATCCTGTATTGTCCTCTGTTAGTGGCGCATCTTCGAGCCCTTCGAATGCCTTACTGCTCTTCCTCTCTGAGCTTCCTTTGCCTCTCTGGCTCGTTCGTGGTGGCATGACAAACGCGATTCGACCGTTGTGGTGTTGCTTGCGGACGTTGTCGTTGTCCAGTTTGATTTGATGCAAAAAACCCTTGAAGGCCCGCGCCCGCGTCACGTGCCCCAGCGGATTTTCCTATTCTTGTCTCCAGCGAAACGCCGCCCCAAGGTCGGGATACCCTATCGGAATATCGTTGGGAACGGGAGGAGGGGGTACGCCGGCCACACTTTGGTCCATTTGGGGAACTCGACGATATTGGTTTCACTTTTCGTGGCGGTTTGAACAATGTATAAGCACACTTTGTTCTGACACAGCAAAAGGACGCCAAAGATCAGAGGACCACGGAAGAGCTCCTCGGATGAGTGCCACGGTTAGTGCACGTGTGTAATCATCCGACTTGAAATCCCATATTGTCGTATCAAGAGTTGAACGCGTTGTATTCCAAGCCGGTTGTCCTCGTGGTAGCTGCCAAGTCCGAACTTGGTTATATTTCGATACACCCCTGTGGCGCGGGAAGACTCGGCTGTTCTATTTGCTTCTTCAGACTTCCACTAGCCGTCATTTCTCGCTCCGCTCGTTTCCCGTCAACGATTGAACAAACCACCACCATTGTCTAACCTCGCGTAGCGCACAGCAAGGGGCGAATGGTCGGCGGTGGACTGTCGGGTGGCGCAATCACTAGACAGGGTGCTTAGGCCGTCAGCGGATTCGATTGAGGACTGGACAGAGAAGATGGGAGAAAGATCGAAGTCGCGTCCCGAATCGCGAGATGCTGCGAGTCTTAATCTAACATCTCTCCCAGTCCACTGGATAGCTTGTGGGCGGGGGCTGCGCACGCGGTCTTGGCTCCATGTGTTGCGTGTGCGCTGCACCCACCCCAGCCATCCCACCAGATCCTCGGCTTACCCACTTGCGCGCCGTTTATCATCAGCATCGCTCAGTTGATCAAGGTCTAAGTGGAAACAAAATGTCCTTCAGATGCTGTAGCAATAAAGTCATCTTGGGCACAGCTTGCTCTTGCAGTCCGAACTGCAAGCCTATTGAGCTCACCTAGTGAGAAAGCCGCAGGAGGTGAGCAACGCTGCTCCAAGCATGAACGATCATGGATTAGTTCTCAAAAGCTGTAGCTTGATGAGCTGATTCGTCGGCAACGATAATTAAGGGGCTTTCAGAGTTTCGCCATCCGCGGTGCGTCGTCTCCAGCACCAGTCGGTTCAAGTGGTGACTGATGAGCAACTCGATTTCTAGGTCGTGACCAGAGGCTGCCCCCGTATTCTTCGCGACACTAAGCAGTCGGCGTATTTTGTGCAATATCAAACCTGGGCGGAGAGAAACCGGAGACAAGACCGTGCATCTTATGACGAGTTTCATTCACCACAGTCGACAGAAAGGATACACCGTGAGTGCACATATCCGTCCTCTCGTGGGGGGCATGAATGTTACTATTTGATCGCCACGAGAAAAGCCTTCGTTCAGTCCCTGTATCGGTCTCAAAGGGTCCTCAAGCTGGTGGAAACCAGCATTGTCGATCCTGCTGAGTTCCGGCAGTAAGGATCGTTACGCCCAAAGGCCTAGATCGTTTGAAATTTGTATGAAAGCTATGAATATGGCACTAGGTCACTTGTCATTCAAGCGATGCGAGGAACCATCTTTGCGACTTGTCCAATGTGGCCGTACCAGGAACGTCCTGTTAGGGTCGTAAGCGGAAAGGTGAGCCATGGAATGCCTCCACTGCCTTGGCTATTCGCGTGCATTTAAGCTTCACTACAAAGTTTTACTGTATTGAAAATAGTCTGCGGTGTATTGTAGAAGCGCAGAGGCAAAGATCTGTGTAGCTCACGCAATCTTTCACTTCCCTCGGCGGCCGGACCTTGATCAAACTCGGGCAACGACGCACTAAGGAAACAGCATGTAAAGAAGCATGAACTAACAGCTCGCCCGCATCGACAGCAGATATGACTACGGCTATAGAGTTTCCTTCCCTGGCTCACCGTCCAGTGCCGTCGTGCGCAGCATAGGCGCAATGGAGCTCTTGGTACGAAAGGCCAAATTCATGGCAGAAATCACCTCTGACCACCCGGCTAGCAAATCCGACCTTTGCTGCTCTGGGAGGTCCCCTCCTCTATGGTATTTAGGTTCTCCAACCTCGACCATGGGCATGTTTTGGCAAAGACTCGCCAGGAGAAATCCAATCTCCTGGGCTTTCCCTCTTGGAACTCGAGAGAACCCAACTCCCAAAGTCTCTAGCCTCCTCAACCCAAGAACTGGATAAAGATTCCCGCCGAATTCTGTTATCTCGGGGCCAAAGAAAAGTCTCAAATTCCGAAGGTTTGGCAAGTTTCTGGCAAATGCTGACAGCAAGTTGAAATGCGTCCCCTGGTGCTGGTGAACGAGTGGAGCCGGACATAGAGTCAGGGAACGCATTTCTGGCCAGCTTGCTCCCATTGCAACAATGTCCTTATCTTGGAGCGGTGCGAAATGAGGCGCCAAAAGGTGAAATCGCTTGAGCCGAGTGCAGGAAATAGGGGACGAATGTCGAAGATTGATAGGGATTCGTACGATGACCGACCTCGGAGCTGGGGGACGGGACAACACACCAACTGTACATCGGTTAGGCGCTCAGTACCAGCTGCAAGGTAGCTGAAGATACGCTGTATCTCATACGGAGAACCGAAGGAAGGACAGTCAAGGGAAATGGTCTGCAGCTGTGTCACAAGGCTGCGAGCGAGGACATTGGTCACCTGACCCGGAAAATATGCGAAGGACAGGCTATCGAGCTCTTGGAACATTCCCCAATCGGATCTGAAGGACATTCCAGGTTCGTAATAAGTTTCCGATGTACTTGTCCAATGCGAGTAGTTAAGTTTTGCGAGGAGTGGTAGCCCGGCATATTGTGGACGGGGGCGAATGAAACGAGCCGCAGGGATCTGAGATTTGGCGAGTGGTTCACAAGGCTCTGCACCACCAACATTTGCTCGGAGCCACTGATATCCCTCTCCATGACCAACTCCATCTTTTCCAACCGAGGACGAAGAAAAGGAAGAATGGATGTACAATTTCTGGTTTGAATGAACCTCCAGGAAATTGCTTGGACGTTGGGCAATAGAGGCGCTGTCCGGGAGACCATTTGGACCAGCGCTGCCGAGTCGAAAGGTAAATCTGCTTCCAACCCGTAATCGACATTCACGCATCGGATTCGGAGAGCGTATTCCCTAAATCGGCTCCAATCCGCCTCGGCCAAGGATAATACAAGGTTCTTATAGGGGTCTTTTTAGTGGGGGGCGGAGACGACATGATTCGTACCAACGGAAAGAGCTCACATTGTGATATGTTGTTGCGTCCAGAATCCACTCTAGTGGAGCCAAAAGTCTGAGGAGCGGGAAAATTGAGGGTAATGACCTCCATAACTCCTGTAGCGCGATGTCACTCCAGGCTCGGGATACCCTGGCGGCTCTCTAAAGAGACGCTCGTTCGGCAAATTGGAAGACGAACCGGAGGATTTCTTCTAGTGCTAGAGGGCGAGCTGATTTATAAAGAGTATATTAGCTCATAATCTTCACGTGTGTTCAAACTAATTTCGGATCCTACCGGGGGCGAGGTCCGTCGAGCTAGGGGCGTTCTGAGTTACGTTCTGGTTCATTTTGGTACCCTGATAATATCCGCTTCAATTGAGGCAATGGGGAAATCCCTAGCGTTGTATACCTTGTAGATCACACTTTGTTCTACAAGGATGTGACCAAAGGGAAGAAGACAATCAGATGAGACGGTACCAGAGGTATAATTACCACGGTTCGCCGCCAGTGACTCCCCTAACTTATTCTACTTGCAACGTCGTCGTTCCGACGACCTACGGTAGGTTGCTCGGGACGTCGGTCGTACCATTAAAAAGCAAAATGAATGGTGTGGATTTTGTCTCTGTTGCGTGTGACAGTGGTGCCAAAGCCTCGCGTTCAGCGGCTCTCGCGGCCGAGACGCTCGTCTTCATTGGGGACGCAGCTGCTTCATACCGTTCCGAAACGTCACTCTATTCTTATGGAATATAAAAGTTAACTGGCACCATTATTAGTGGTAACTCGCTAACCCCTACTTTGACTGGCACCGTGGCATGAACGCGACTCCCAACAGATTGGACGCTTAGAGCACCTCCGGAAAGGCCACAGGAAACCGGCCGGTGGTGTTCATATGTATATGTTCACTCCTGAGGATGACGGTGGTGGTCTTGATATAGGTCCGCCAATCGAACTAGGTATGTCTATGCCTACAACGCAGAGCGTGACGTTGGAGCCGAAGCGCCGAGGTTGCTTGTTTACCATTGCAGACGTACTAGATAAGTGGCGGGAGGTAGGACTCGTCGCATTATATATAGCCAAACTTACTGCAGATATGCGTCACCGGTCGTGTGTCACTCGAATATCTCTGGCGAGGAGCGGCGCACTGTGAGGGAAGGTCGACCGTGGATTGGTCACTCTGAGATATCACACTAACCGGAGGAGAGCAGATCCACGGGGACTCGAAAATACCAGCAACCGAATTTAAAGTGTTGATCGTGAGGTGGAAAGATTCCTCAATCTTCACCGCGCGTAACCTGTCAGTGGTTGTCATCGTGTTATTGAGAACGGCGAAAACATGACCATTCACTCCTCAGGTCGGCGGGTACTAGGTTGGAAGCTAGGTCCTGGGTGGGAAGGCGAACCATGGACTGTCGAGACTACCTAGTCCCTGGTTCACCTTGGCTGGCGTTCCCATGAGTGTAAAGTTGTCAATTTGATCCTCTATCAGTACATGAATTCGGCTCAGGAACGAACATTTGTGAAGTTCGCGCATTCTTTCACGCCCCTTACCGCCCGTACCTTCAGCATACTCGTACGAGAATACACTATAGAAAAGCATGTAAGAAAAAATGAACTCGTAGCTTGTCCAAATAGACATTAGGTATGCCAATGCTATAAAGCTTGCTCCCTTGGCTCGGCGTCTGGTTCCGTCCTATGCATTCTACGAGCAAAGGACCTCTTGGTTCGAAAGGCCAAGTTCATGGCAGAATTCACCTCCGACCACCCTGCCATCAAATTTGACTTGTGTTCCTCTGAGATGTCGTCTCCTCTGTGGTATTTAGTGATACCAACCTCGATCGTGGGTCCGTTTTGGCATAGACTCGCTAGCAGAAAGCCAATCTCCTGAGCCTTCCCCCTCGGAACCGGAGAAACCCCAACTCCCAAGGTTTCTAGCTTCGTAAACTTATGTATTGGATAGAGTTCTCCATCAAACTCCGGTATCTCCCCGCCAAAGTAGAGTCGCAACTTCTGCAGGTCTGGAAGGTTTTTGGCAAAGGCCGAAAGCATGTTGTAACGCGTCCCCGCACCCCCGTCGGATGGAGCGGGAGACAGACTGAGAGAACGCATTGCTGGCCAGCTTCTTCCCATTTCAACGATGTTCCCATCTGTGAGGGGTGCAAAGTGGGGCGCTACGAGGTGAAACCGCTTGAGTCGAGTGCAGGAGAAGAGTGGGCGGATGGTTTCGGTTGATAAGGAGGGAGTATTGTAATAACGTCGATCAAGCTGGCGGACAGGAGAACACACCAGCTGTAGATCCACGAGGCACTGGGCAACAGCTGCAAGCTGGGTGAAGACCTTCTTTATATCCTTCGGGGAAGAGAATGTAGGGCAGTCGAGGCGGATTGCCTGGAGCCGGCTCACATGGACCGTGGATCGGAGGACTTGGAACATCCGGTCTGGTAAGGATGCAAAGGATAGGGTCTCGAGCTCCGGAAACGATGCTGGAGTGAACTCGAAGCACATTCCATCCTGGTTGTAGGTTTCACTGGTGTTCCGCCAGCCTGAATAGTCGAGTTTTCTGAGAAGTGGCAACCCGGCCGCTGCTGCGACAACCTCTCCTGGGAGGAAAAAGGCCGGCAGTTCGAGATGACGGAGTTTGGGTAAGGATGAAATAAGCCAAGACAGGTGTCTGGTCATGGAAGAGGTGGTGACGAACGAAGCCAGTCGCAGGGATCTGAGGTTTGGCGCAAGGTTCGGAATGCTCCGCATTAGCAGTTGCTGCTCTTTCTCCCCGATCTCCGTTTCCATGAACAACGCCAAGTGCTCAAGCCGAGGGCCAATGAGAGGAGTGATAGATGTGCAGTTTTGGTTTTGAATGAACCGCCATGAGATCGTTTCGATGTTGGGCAAGAGAGGCGCTGTCCTGTGAAACATCTGTACTAGCGCTGCAGAGTCCAGAGGCAAATCTGCTTCCAACGCATAGTCGATCTTGACGCATCGAACTCGGAAAGCATATTCTCTAAAACGATTCCAGTCTGCGTAGATCAAACTTGATAAAAGATCCTTATAGAAATCTTGTTAGAGGGAGGAGGAGAGTTTGAAACTCGTACCGACCGTAAAACTCACCGTGTGATGCTGTGTTGCATCCAAGATCCAGTTCAATGGGGCCAAGAGCCTGAGAAGCGGGAATATTGAGGGTAATGACCTCCACAACTCGGCTAGCGCAATGTCACTCCAGGCTCGGGAGACCCTGGCGACTCTGGAAAGGGACGCTTGTTCGGTGAATTGGAAGATCAATCGGAGAATTTCTTCCAAGGCTAGAGGGCTACCTAGTGCATTAATGTGATGTCATCTCCAAAACTTAGTAGACTCCAAAACTCCTTTCGGTCCTACCTGGTGCGTGGTCGGTTGGGCTGGGAATTGGAGGCGAGGACATGTTGCTCACGCTTTGCTCCACTAGCGACTCGACGGTATCGGTGTCACTTGAGAACATTAGTCGACGTTATGTGCTCTCTATATCACAGCTTGTTCTGGAAGGACACGGTAGGTGGAAGGTGAAGGTTAAAGGAGAACGGAGGACCTCCCATTATTTCCACGGTTTGCGCGCCAGTGACTTATCTTAGCACTCGACGTGGGTTCCCACACTGTAGAACTTGCAACGTCGTCGTTCCGACGACCGAGGGTGGGTTGCTCGGGACACCAATTGAGCCATTAAATGACAATGGATGGAGGTCTCTGTTTCGTTCGATGGTGCGAAAGCCTCGCGTTCGGCGGCTCGAGCCGCCGAGACGCTCGCCTTTCGGTGGGGACGCAGTTGCTTCATACCGTTCCGGAACCTAACATGCAGTGACCCTATAGAATTTATGCTAATAAGCGCCGCTATCGGCGGTGACTCGTTAACCCCCATTTTGACAGGCTCTGTGACATGAACTCAACTGGATCCCGACAGACTGGACGTTCAGAGTACATGCGGAACGGCCACGGGAAACCGGCCAGGGGCGTTCATTTGTATGTTTCACTCCTGAAGATGATTTTAGCGGTCTTGATATAGATCCATCTATCGAACTATGGATGTCTATGCCTATAACGGAGAGGGCGACGTTGCGGCCGAAGGGCCGAGGTGGCTTGTTTACAGTTGCAGAGGCGGACTAGGGAACTGGCGGAAAGTATAACTTGTCGCATGATATAGCCAATTATATGCGTCATCGGTCGTGTGTCACTCGAATATTTCTGGCAACGAGAGGCGCACCGCGAGGGAAGTCGACCGTTGATTGGTCACTCTGAGATATCACACTAACCGCGGGAGAGTAGATCCACGGGGACTCGAAAATACCAGACTTTGATTAGGTTGACGAGCAACCCAATTGGAAGATATCTAGCAACTAAATACACGTATCCAAGCTGGTTGGCTTCATACACCTGCGAAATTCTTACTTTCATTTTTGGGATACCGCCGTGGGGCGCAAGCAGGGGCGGTCGCCGATTCTTGGCCCCTTATCGTCCATTGACCCGGTGGCCGTTATCTCCCGCTCCGCTCGCATCCGTCAAGTGTTGAGCAAACCAGTATCATCTTTTACCTCCACGGAGCACACAGCAAAAGGAAATTGTCGGTGCTAGGCGGCACGACACTCGTCTGCTTGAGAATCTCGTCAAGGCTGAACAGGAGCATCGGCTCTCGCCAGTGTTCTCGACCTATCGGTTTTTTGGGGGACAGCATTAGCGGCCGACGGAGCGGCACTCGGCCTCGCAAACTCTCGTGTAGCCATCGGAGTCGCTCAAGCACTGTCGTATGCAAACAAGGCACTCGGGATGTTGCGGAGTTGATTGACGGCTGAAGGGAGAGGTTGGGAAAGATTCAAAAGTTAGACGTCGAAAATCGAAGTTGTGTCCCGAGATCGCGAAATTCTGTGAGTCCCAAGCTTTCATCTCCTCATATTCCACTAGATTCACTGCGAGTGGGACCATGCATACCATGTTGGCCGCATCACGGTTGGTTGCGTTGGGGGCCAGGATTTGGGCAGGGTCGCGCACCGTTCCGTACCCCCCACCGACCACGCCTTAAGCACGCGCACGTTAGATTTCTAACAATGACATGAGATGGCATACAGGTCATGGGTAATCTAGTTTGACGGACGAATTACAGAAAGTCCCTTTTCATAAAACTCGGCTGCCGAGCCTGCCGTATCGAAGTTGCGAGCAAAGGAACTCTTGATCCGAAAGGCTAAATTCATGTTGGATCTAATGCCTGGACACACGGACATCAAATCTGCGTTCTCTCGTGGGGAAATACCGTCTCCCCGATAAGCTCCATTTGTCCCATACTCGATCAATGGGGGATGTTGACAAAGGCTTGCGAGGAGGAAGCCAATGTCCCGTGTCTTGCCTTTAGGGATACGAGACAATCCGACCCCCAAGGTTTCTAGCTTCGTGAAGCGATAAGCTGGGTAGAGGTCTCCATCAAACTCTGGAACCTCCTGTCCAAAGAAGAGTCGCAGCTCCCGGAGATTTGGGAAGCTCCTGGCAAATGATGAGAGGATGCTGAAGTCCACTCCCGAATGCTGTTTAACGATTGGAGCGGGGCATAGGGTCAGGTAACACATTGCTGGCCAGCTTTTACCCATTTCAAAGACATCTTCGTCTTTCAGAGGGGATAAGTGGGGTGCGTGGAGTTGAAATAGTCCGAGTCGAGTGCAGGAGAATAGAGGACGGATGGTGTCGATAGACAACGAATTTTTTGACGCCGAAGCCGCAAGCTGTGGAACAGGATTACAGACCAAAAACACACTATCAAGACCTTGGGCACCGCTTCCGAGCGCAGCGAAGACGTTTCCTATCTCTTGCGGAGAATTGTAGGCGGGGCAGTCCAACACCACTAGGCGTAGCCTTCCAACGTGATTTGTGGATTGGAGAATTCCGGCCATTTGGATTGGTAACGACGCGAAGCTTAGGACACTGAGTTGAGGGAACGATTCTGGCGTGAATTCGAAGCAAGTTCCAGACTCGTGGTAATTTTCTGCACCCTTCGTCCACTTTGAGTGAGTGAACCATGTTAGAAGCGGGAGCTGAGCCGTTGCGGCGACAACTTCTTGGGTGAGGAAAAAAGGTGGGAGCTCGAGACGTGTGAGGTTGGGCCAGGAAGAGATAAGAGTGGCTAGGGAGGTGCTGATATGGTGAGCTAAACCGGACGAAATCAGCCGTAGGAATTTGAGAGTTGAAACCCGGCGCGCGAGGTTTTGCAACAACAGCGACTGGGCGACGTCGTCGATGCCCTCGTCCATCTCCAAGAATAGCTGTTCCAATTGAGGACCGATGAAAGGGAGGATAGACATGCAATTTTGGTTTTGATTGAACCGCCAGGAAACCGTTTTGATGTTGGGTAAGAGAGGCGATGGCCCATGAAACAGCTGAACTAGCCCCGCAGAGTCCAGAGGCAGATCTGTTTTCACCGTCTGCCCGACACCGATGGATTGGATTCGGGAAGAATAGTACCTGAATCGAGCCCAGTCTGCCTTGCCCAAGGATGACATAAGGTTCTAACGAAGGGATCTTCAGTAGCGAGATAGAATATCGGCCACAAGCACGACCTACCTGATGATGTTTGGTGGGCTCTAAGAGACACGATCGTGGAGCTACAAGCTCGAGAAGGGGGAGTATGGACGGTAATGATCTCCACCGTTCGTCTAGTGCAATGTGGCTCCAGAATCGGCATACCCTGGCGGCTGCGACGAGGGACGCATGGTCAGCGAACTCCAATATCAAGCGAAGGATTTCGTCCAGTGCTAGAGGGCAGCCTGTTGAACAGAATTGCCTTAGATCTCGGCATTAGCGTATTTCAAGATTCGTTTTGATCCTACCTTGTGCGGGGCCCGGGGGGAGAGGAACAGGAGGCGGAGACTGATTGGGGACACTTTGATTCATTCCGGCGGAGTAAGGAAATCGGCTTCACTAAAAAGATCTCTTTGGCGTTATGCACCCTGGGGATCACGCTCTTGTTGAGGAAGGCAAATTGGAGATGAAAATCGGCCGAGCCTCCGATTATTACCACGGTTTGCCGGGGATTGACCCGCCCTCGCCTCTCATCATTCGACTCCAAGTCCGATATTGAAGATTTCAAGGATGCCCAATAATTGAATGATTGTATTCCACGTTAGTAGCCCTCGTGTAACCGGGGCATTCGAACTCATTTCTCCTGTCGGAAGATCGCCGTGACGTGGGAAGGCAAGGGGGATCTGTCGATCCTCGGCTCTGAAGACCCCACCGGCCGTCATTATTCGCTCCACTCGTTGCCCTCAACTGTTGAACGAACCGCCACCATTCTCAATTTGCACCGAGCCCAGATCAAGGGGCGAACAGTCAGCAGTAGGCTGCAAGACACTCGTCTGATGGAGAATCTCGTCAAGTGCGAAAAGGAATACCAAACAGGTCTTGCCAATGTTCTCGGCCATCGCACTCGCCAGTAGCGGCATTAGCGGCCTGTGGAGCGGTACTCGGTCCTACAAACTCTCGTGCGGTCGTTGGAGTAGCTCAAGCGCTGTCGGATGCGGACGAGGCGCTCAGGTTGTATGCGGATTCGATTGACGACTGGAAAGAGAAGCTGGGAGACTCGGAACTTGGGACGCTGAAATTGACTTCGCATCCCGATACCACGAGATACTGTGAGTCCTAATCTCTCATCTCCTTTCGTTTCGCTGGATGCACTCTAGGTGGGACTGCGCACGCCGTGTTGGCCGCAGTCTGGCTGATTGCGTTGCAGCCTTTCGCACCCACCGGTCCTACAAGGTCCTCGGCTTACTCACATCGTGCTCCGTTCGCCATCAGCATCATTCGATCATCAAAGCGTCTCGAACGGAAACAAAGGGACTTTCGAATGTCGCAGGAACCTTGTTATCTGTGGCACGAAGCTTGCCGCTGCACGGTCTGAACTGCAAGCCTGTGAAGGCGAAGCTGACCTCGCGACGAAGCCCAGGAGGCCAGCACCGCTGCTCCAAGCGTGGATGATCGTCTATGCAATCCCACAAGCTACTCGAGAAGTTGGATCCGTCAGCAACTGTAATTATTGAGCTACCGGAGTTCACCCACCGCGGTATGTCGTCTCATGGATCAGAAGGTTCAAGCGGTGACTGACGAGCAACCAGTTGGTCTCCAGGTTCCGAATCAAAAGTCCTACTCGTCATCATTCGCAACACTAGACATCCGACATATCTCGTACAGAACTAAACCTGGGCGGAAACAAGCAGAATGCTGGATCGCGGGTGTCGTTTCGCCGCAGTCCGCTCGGGCGAGATACACGGTGAGAGTACCCATGTATGTAACATAAATATCACTAATTGGAATATTTGATAGGCACAATAATAGCCTCCGTTTAATCCCCGTCTCGGTCTCAGAGGGTCCCCGTACGGGCGGAAGACTTCTGTAGGCTCCTGAGTTTCGTCTGGGCCATACACTCGGAAGTACAAGGGCTCAAATATGTAGATTTCGTGCTGTCAAGAGCCGCTATGCCTAATTTTAATCTGATTTTCCGTGCGCCGAGGTTCGAGGTCAAGGATATCCATGTACGTGCAAGTCCACACTCCCCGCCAGCCACGCCATAAGTAACTCACACACCAAGTAGCTAGAAATAACACGAGAAGATACCTGTACACTCCAAGCGCTATCTAACTTGACGCACAAATATTACAAAGTCTCTTGTTCTAATCTGACAGTCGAGCCTGCCGTATCGTCCTTCCGAGACCCCGAACTCTTGATTCGAAAGGCTGAGTCCATATGGCATCTCACCTTTGAGCAAGAAGCCGTTAAAGCTGCCATCTCCTGCTCTGTAATACCTTCTCCTCGGTGATATCCAGTCGCTCCAGACTCGATCGATGGGGGATTTTGGCAAAGACTTGCAAGCAGGAAGCCAATGTCCCGGGCTTTGCCTTGAGTAATAGAGGACAGCCCGACCCCCAGGGTTTCTAGCTTTGTAAACTGATACGCCGGGTGAAGATCTCCATCAAACTCTGCAACTTCCTTGTCAAAAAATAGTCGCAGATGTTGAAGGTTCGGGAAGCTTTTGGCAAATGATGGCAGGATGCTGAAACCGGTGCCCTCCTCACCAGTGGAGTATGGCATAGGATTAGGGAACACATTTCCGGCCAGCTTTTCCCCATTTCGGCGACATCATCCTCTTTCAGAGGGATGAAATGGGGTGCCCAGAAGTGGAATTCTCTAAGCCGGGGGCAGGAGAATAAAGGACGGATGTTGTCGACAGACAACGAGTCGTTCGAGGACGAATCGGCGAGCTGTGGGACAGGACAACACACCGACCAGACACGCTCAAGCTGTGGTGCACCGCTTCTGAGGAGCGCGAAGACGTTTCCTATTTCTTGTGGAGAATGGTAGGAAGGGAAGTCTAAAAAGAGTCCATGTAACCTTCCTACGTGCTCCGTAGATTGGAGAATTTGGGCCATCCGGTTTGGGAAAGACGCAAAGGCTAGGGTCTGGAGTTGAGGGAATGATTCTGGCATGAATTCGAAGCACATTCCAGGCTCGTGGTAGGTTTCTGTAGCCTTCGTTGTCTCTGAAGAGCTGAGCCTGGTGAGAAGCCGGAGCTGAGCTGCTGCGGCGACAATTTCTTGGGTGAGGAAAAAAGGCGGGAGTTCGAGACATGTGAGTTTGGGCAAGGAAGAAATTAAGGCCGCAATGCAGGTACTGATATGGTGAGAAAGGCTGAATGAAGTCAGTCGGAGGTATGTGAGAGCCGGGACGCGGTGGGCGAGGCTTTGAATCAGCAGAGATTGATCGAGGTCGTCGATGCCCTTATTCATCGTCAAGGTAAGTTTCTCCAGTTGGGGACCGATGAAAGGGACGATAGACATGCAGTTTCGACCTTGAATGAACTGCCAGGAAATCGCTCGGGTATTGGGCAAGAGAGGTGACGGCCCATGAAATTCTTGGAACAGTTGCACAAGGTCCATGAGCAAATCCACTTTCGTCTTGTGCCTGAGACCGACAGATCGGACTCGGAGGGAATACTCCCTAATCCGATCCCAATCTGCATTGGCCAATGCTGAGATAAGGTCCTGACAGAAGTATCTTCAGTAGAGAGACGGAACACTACTTATAAGCCCTACCTCGCGATTGTTCGTGGGATCCAAAATCCATTCAGATGGCACTACGAGCCAGAAAAGAGGAAATATGCAAGGCAAGTGCCTCCAAAGCTCGTCTAGCGCAACGCGACTCCAGAATCGGCATACTCTCGTCGCTGCGACTAGGGACGCCTGGTCGGCGAATTGAAATACCAATTGCAGAATTTCCCATAGTGCTAGAGGATCATCTAATTTAACAAGCTCGTTCAGCTTAGGACATTGGTGGGTTTCTCGCTGATGTCTTGATCATACCTGACGTAAGCTCCAATTGTCCAGTAGTGAGAGGTGAGGGCATATGCGTCCCGTTTTGGTCCATTTTGTATCTCAGATCAGTATCGATCTCACAGTGGTACTTTCTGGTATAATCGCTTTGCAGGTTGTGTTTTCTACTGGAAGGGCCAAGTCAAATGGACTTGACGAGGTCCCACATCTGATTACCACGGTTCGACACCCCTGGCTTGCCCCGGCGATTGGCCCCTTCAATCATTGAAATCGAAAAACGCTCAAATTTTGACAGTTAGTATTCTATATAAGTGGCAAATACTCGTCTGTGGCTGCCTTCGTGTCGTTGCAAAACCCCAAGATGTATCCATTCACTTCTGTCTAAATCGACCGACAAATACTACAAAGTCCCTTGTCCCAACCTGGCGGTTGAGCTTGCCGTATGGAACTTTCGAACAGCAGAATTCTTGATTCGAAAGGCTAAGTTCATCTGGAAGGACACTTCTGAGCACGCAAGCACCAAATCTACCATCTCCTGCTCTGTGATACTTTTCCCTCGATGATATCCAGTTAATCCAGTATCAATCGATGGGGGATGTTGACAAAGACTTGCAAGCAGGAAGCCGATGTCCTGGGCCTTGTCTTTAGGAACAGGAGACAGTCCGACATCCAGGGTCTCTAGTCTCATCAGCTGATTCGCTGGATGAAGATCTCCATCAAACTCTGAAACCTGCTTGCCAAAGAATAGTCTCAGCCTCCGAAGGTTCGGGAAGCTTTTGGCGAATGTTGACAGGATGTCAAACCGCGCTCCCAGATTTCGTTTCACAAGCGGAGAGGGGCACAGAGCCAGACCTTCCATTTCTGGCCACCTGGCCCCCATCTCAATAACGTCCTCGTCTTGAAGCGGTGTGAAATGAGGTGCCGAGATGTGCAAACGTCTGAGTCGAGTACAGGATAATAAGGGACGGATAGTGTCGATTGAAAATGAATCTTTGGATGAACCTCCTTCTAGATGGCGGATGGGCAAACACAATAGCCCAATGGAATACAAGTGCCTTGCACCAGCGGCGAGGTTGGTGAAAACGGTTCTGATCTCCTCCTCGGAGTAGTGGGCGGGGCAGTCGAGGTTGATCTCGCATAGCCTTCCCACGTCATCTGTGGCTTGGAGAACTTTCGCCATACGCGTCGGTAACGATGCGAAGTCTAGGGTTTTGAGCTGGGGAAAAGATCCTGGAGTGAACTCGAAGGACATCCCAGAGTCTGTGTAGGTTTCCTCCGTTTTTGTCCAGTCGGAGCAGTCCAGTCTTACGAGCTGTGGTAGGTTGGCTAGCGCGGTGACGACCTCTTGGGTGAGGAAAAAAGCCGGAAGTTTGAGCTGGGAGAGTTTAGGTAAAGATGAGATAAAGGAGGCCAAAGGGGGGCTGATTTGATGGACCAGGGCGGATGACGTTATCAACAGGAAGCTGAGGTTTGACGTGCGTTGCACGAGACTTTGCAGAAGCAGGGATTGTTCGCTGGGGTCGATGCGCTCATACATTCTCAACTCCAGGCTCTTCAGTTGGAAGCCAAGAAAAGGAAGTATGGACGCGCAGCTATTGTTGTCGATGAACCTCCAGGCGATGGATTTGACATTCGGTAAGAGAGGTGATGTACCATGGAAGGTATGGAGTAGCGTCGCAAAGTTGAGAGGCAGATCCGCGTTCTCCGTATAGTTGATGTTCACGTATTGGATTCGGAGAGCATACAGTCTAAACCGATTCCATTCTGTCTTGGCCAAGCAGGATAAAATGCTCTGATGGAACTCTTTTTAGCAGATGGAGAGTGCGCCAATCGTCCATCAAGGCTCACTTTTTGATATTTTGTCGCGTTGAGAATCCAATCTTTTGGAGCCAAAAGCTCGAGAAGCGGAAATATGGAGGGCAATACCCTCCAAAGTTTATTGAGCGCAATGCCACTCCAGCGTTGAGATACCCTGGAGGCTGCGACAAGCGACGCTCTATCGACGAATTGGAGTATCAAGCATAATATTTCATCTGGAGCTAGAGAGTAACCTCAAATTGTTCTTAATTTATAGCATGACCGCAGTTGAAAACTTTTGTTTGAACCCTACCTTGTACGTCGTACATGCGCCTCGGAATGGGAGACGGAGATATCTGGTTCACGAGTGAGCCTTGATCCATTTCGGCACTGGGATAAGGAATTGAAGTGAAAGGAATTCTTCGGTAGGTAGGTGCACTTTTTATCTGAAGGGCTGACGGACAGCAAAAAGTCGAAAATCGGGAAAGGATTACCACGGTTTACCCGCCAACCTCAGCCCATTAATGTTCACCCTGGACTCTCATCACTTGCAACGTCTTCGTTCCGACGACCGACGGTAGGTTGCTCGGGACACTGGTTGAGCCATTAAACGGTGTGATTTTTTTTCTCTGTTTCTTGTGATGTTGCGGAAGCCTCGCGTTCGGCGGCTGTCGCCGTCGGACGCTCGTCTTTCGTGGGGGACGCAACTAGTACTAGTATGGCGTGTCACACGATATGTAGCCAATCTTACTCGGATATTTCTGGCGAGGGAGCGGTGCGCGAGGGAAGGTCAACCGTTGATTGGTCACTCTGAGATATCACGCCAACCGCGGGAGAGTAGATCCACGGGGACTCAAAAATACCTGAGCGTTAGTGTTGCCGCGAAGCGAAGCGAAGGAGATCGAAGTGCCAACTTCGACAAACTTCGACTGTTCGACGTGGATCGAAGCGAAGTTTCGAAGTCTTTCGACCACGGTGGGAAAGTGGCTTTTCAGAGATGGGAAACCAGTGGACCTGGAAGCCGAGTCGGCAGCGAAGGGTCCGAACGTTCTGGAGAATTATGTAATGTTGAACAATTAAGGGCCACTGCATCCGCTGTATGATGGGAACCAGATTCCTTGCGCGATGCGTTGTCCCCTGCATCAGATGTGTCACTTAATCCAAGCCGACATAAGCGATATACCGTTGAGTTTACACACCAGTCCTGACGTAAGGAGCGTAAATACTAACCAACGGAAATATGTGGTAGACGCAGAAAGACCGGTCTAGTGCTGGTTTTGACCCGACATCTTTGATCCCCCATTCACTTGGAGAATTTGTGAGCCAAAGGTCGCTCCGTGCTCAGTCCTCCCTGTCGGCGTCCGACTCTAATACAACATCAACTGTTCAGCACCAAAATTCCCCTATCACCCCTACTCTCCTAACTCCAATTGAGGTCTCGTTCTAAGTCATGCCTCCCACGTAGGTGACCAAGGAGAGCTATAAGCGCATCCCTCCCCGATGGATTGGTACATATCCTCTCCGCCCTCTGAGAAAAAGTTATCGGATAGTCGTATGGCTCCATGGACTTGAGGGCCGCGAGCCTCGAGAAGAAAAGGAATCTTCAATGAACGATCCCAATTCAGCCCTTATTCCCCACTTGCTTCGACCTTTACCTCCACTGCTCTTGTGCCGTGCTCGAACATCCGATCCATGGGCCTTGGATTTTTCGTCCCTCGTCTCCTTATCATATGTGCTCAACCCACGTATGCGCAGGGGATTGGCGTTTGTCCTCTTAAATGGCGTGCCCCTTAGAAACCTATATTGTACGAAATTCGAATTAAAGCTATACACCCTAAGAATATATCACTTATCATTTCGAGCGATGCGAGGACCGTCTTGCTACCTTGTCCGACGTGGCCGTGCCAGAAACGTCCGCGTTATCCATACTTAATAAACACAGCACCCAAGGGCTTGTTAAGAACTGATTCAAACGGTGGCGAATGAAAAGCTTGAGGACAAGTATCGCTCCTGACTGGTGTCCTAGGGGAAAGGCGGCCCATTGACTCTTCTCGGTTTTTGAGTTCCCTATTTGATTACACGCTAGGGAGAGCCAACCTGGTTCAGGTATGTACAGTAGACTCAATGCTCACACAACCTTTTTTTTTTACTATCGTTGATGTTTGCCGTGCGTCGAGGCCGCAGGTTGATGAAATGTCAAGTTCCCCGCAATGTTCCACGCTCATCAGCCATATATTAGGCAAAACCGTACAACAGAGCTGCTAAAAATGACCAGAAACGACATACAGGCGAAGTGATGCCTGGTTTGAGGGACAAATACTACAAAGTCCCTTGTCCCAACTTCACGGCCGAGCCTGCCCCAAAGACTTTCCGAGCAACAGAACTCTTAATTCGAAAGGCTAAATTCATGTCGTATGTGATCCATGAGCACGTAGCCCTCAAAGTTGCGTTTTCCTGTGGTGAAATACTGGCTCCCCGATAACCCGTACTTGCCCCAAACTTGATCCATGGGGGATGTTGGCAAATGCTTGCGAGGAGGAAGCCGATGTTCCGTGTCTTGTCATTGGGAATACGAGACAATCCGACCTCCAGGAACGCTAGCTTCGTAAAGCGATAGGGCGGGTAGAGGTCTCCATCAAACTCGGAAACCTCCGTTCCGAAGAAAAGTTGCAGCTCCCGGAGATTTGGGAAGCTTTTGGCAAATGTTGGAAGGATGTTGAAACTAACTCCTAGTTCCCTTTTAACAAGTGGAGCGGGGCATAAAGAGAGGGCACCCATTGCTGGCCAGCTTTTGCCCATTTCAATGACGTCTTTGTCTTTCAGAGGGGCTAGGTGGGGTGCGGAGAGGTGAAATCGTGTGAGTTGGGTGCAGGAAAATAGGGGACGGATGGTGTCAATAGACAACGAGTCGTTTGAAGACAACATCGTAAGCTGTGGGATAGGACAACACACCAACTCTAAAATATTAAGATGTTTCGCACCGCTTCCGAGCAAAGAGAGAATGTTTTCTATCTCTTGCGGGGAATTGTAGGAGGGGCAGTCCAATATGACAAAGCGTAGCCTTCCTACGTGGTCTGCGGACTGGAGGATTTCGGCCATCCGGTTTGGTAACGACGGCAAGTAAAGGAAAATGAGTCGAGGGAATGTTCCTGGCATGAATTTGAAGCACATTCCAGACTCATGGTAATTCCCAGTGTTAATGCTCCACTCTGAATAGAGGACGGTCAGAAGAGGAAGCTGGCCCGTTGCGGCGACAACCTCTTCGGTGAGGAAAAAAGGCGGAAGTAAGAGCTGTGTGAGGTTGGGCAAGGACGAGATAAGGGCGGCAAAGGAGTGGCTGATGCGATGAGCAAGGCCGGATGAATTTAGCTGGAGGACTTTGAGAGTTGGCATGCGGTGTGTGAGGCTTTGCATCAGCAGCGATTGCGTGACATCATCGATGCCCTCGCCCATATCCAAGGATAGGCTTTCCAAGTGAGGACCGATGAAAGGGAGGATAGACGAGCAGTTTTGTTTTTGATTGAACCGCCAGGAAATCCTTTTGATGTTGGGTAAAAGAGGACATAGCCCATTAAACATCTGGACTAGCGCCGCAGAGTCCGGAGGCAGATCTGTTTGCACCGTGTTCCCAACACCGACAGATCGTATTCGGAAAGAATATCTTCTGAATCGAGCCCAATCTGCCTTGGCCAAGCATGACAGAAGGTCCTAACGAAGAGATTTTCAGCAACGGAAGAGATTCCAGCCACACGCAAGACGTACCTGGTGGTATTTCGTGGGATCCATGACCCACAATCGTGGAGCTACAAGCTCGAGGAGAGGGAATATGGATGGCAATACCTTCCACAGCTCTCCTATTGCGATGTGGCTCCAGAATCGGCATACCCTGGCGGCTGTGATGAGCGATGCTTTATCAGCAAATTGCAAAACCAACCGCAGAATTTCCTCCAGCGCTAAAGGGCAACCTAGATTAGTAAAATTGTCTCAGTTCTTCAACATCGGTGTCACAAAACTTCTTTGATCCTACCGGCTGCGATGTCCGTGGGGAGAGGAACAGGAGGCGGAGACTTGTTGTCCACACCTTGGTCCATTTTGGCGGAGCGAGAGTAACAGATCACGGTCTGGTCTGAAAGCACACAGCAAAGGGAGGATGGGAATCGGAGAAAAATGGAGGACCATCACACGATTACCACGGTTTGCCCGCCGACGATCCGGGCCTAGACTCAACCTCGAATCGTGTGTTATAAAGTTCAAAGTTCCCTAAAAGTTGAATGCGTGTACTCTTAAGCTGATAGCCCTCCTGCAACTCTTGCGATGTGTTCAATGTGAACCGCCCGAGGAACCACTGGCTACTCGTGCCCCGAAAGCATAGCTTCAGGAGTATAGTCAAAATTCTTTAGACACCGGAGAGATTTTTCAATAATATAGATGGAGACGTCATCTCAGGGGCCTTTGGGTCGGGAGCTGGGTTCTTAACCAGGAGGAAAGGTTATCCGTTGACCTCCTGGTCTTCCTCCACGCCTCTGTGTGAGGTGGCCAGCTCAAAACCATACTCTTAGAACCACTAATTGACTTCTATGGACTATTTCCTCGGTTTTCAGGAGGCCATTGTTTGACTCCAAAATTCAATATATTCGAATTCTGTTCGCGGAAGCTTCGCGCTTTTGGCAGTCCGCGGTCAGCCAATCCGGACATTGTTACATTACAGACGTGGTACGCAGACTAGAGATAGTCTACTGAAAGGCATAATGAGCCAAATCCCTGAACCGGAGTCCTAGGTCTCTTGCAGAATTTAAGAGCGCTCAGATCTCTTGATTCGAAATGCAAGATCCATCGCGAACTTTACATCCTCCCATCCAGCCACCGATTCTGCTCTTTGCTCCTCCGGAATGTCATCCCCTCGGTGGTATCTAGGAGGTCCCCACTCGATCGAAGGAGGCGAGCTGCAGAGGCCCGCAAGCAAAAACCCGATACTGGTCCTTCCTTCTAGGAAAATTGGAAAATCCAACTCCCAACATGTCTAGGTCCTTGAACTGGTTGGCTGGGTGAAGGTCTCCGCCAAACTCCGGTACATCCTTGCCAAATTAGAGTTCCAGCCCCTCAAGAGGGGGGAAGCTCGCGGCAAAGGTTGGCAGAATGCCAAAATCTACTCCTCGATCCCGATTACATAACGAGCGGAGCGGGACAAAGAATGAGGGAACGCATTTCTGGCCAGCATTTTCCCATCTCAACAACATCTTAATCTTTTAGAGGGGTTGCGAAGAGGTGAAATCGTTCAAGTTGAGTGAAGGAAAATAGAGGACGAATGGTGTCGCTAAACAACGAGTCCATGGACGGCTCGAAATTTGCGAGCTGGGGGATAGGACAACACACCAACTGCAAATCCTCGAGAGGCTTCGCACTGCTTCCGAGCGCGGCGAATATGTTTTCTATCCCTTGGGGAGAGTTGTAGGCGGGGCAGTCCAGAAAGACTTCTCGCAGCCTTCCTACGTTATCTGTGGATTGGAGGACTTGGGCGGTCCGGTCTGGGAACGACGCGAAGGATATGACCTCGAGTTCGGGAAATGATGCCGACGTGAGTCCAAAGCACATTCCAGGCCCGTGGTAAGTTTCTGCGGCTTTTGTCCACTTTGAATGGCTGAGTATTGTGAGAAGTGGGAGCCGTGCCGCGCCGCTGCGGCGACTACCTCTTGCGTGAGGCAGAAAGGCGGAGGGCTAGGGCATTGACGAGCAACCATGGAGTGATCACCACGGTTTGACTACGAGTTCGTCCCCACGCGACCATCCTTCCTCTAAAATCGTGATTATAGGAGAAAAATCTTGGGTGAACGCATTATAGATCGATGAAAATACCTATTCGTGGTTGTCGACGTAGAATTGCGAGATTAGGAATTACCATTCCCGGAAGATCGCCGTGGCGTGGGGAGGCATCGGGCGTGATCGTCAGCTTGAATCTGCCCGGACCTCTCAACGCTCGACTCGCATCCGTCAACTCTGTGAACGGACCACCACCATCCTCAGCTTACACCGAGCCCAGAGCAAGGGGCGAACGGTTGGCAGTAGGCTGCACGACACTCCTCTGCTCGGGAATCTCGTCGAGCGCGAAAAGGAGTACTAAACAGCTCTTGCCAATGCTCTCGGCCCGCAGTCGTCGATAGCAGCGTTAGCAGCCTACTGAGCGGCACTCAGCCCCACAAACCCTTGTGCAGCCATTGGAGTCGCGCAGGCACTGTCGGATGCAGACGAGGCGCTGAGGTCGCATGCAGATTCGATTGACGACTGGAGGGAGAAGTTGGGATAGATTCGGAACTTGGACGCTGAAATGAGGTTGCGTCCCGAGATCGCGAGATATTGTGAGTTCAAACCTCTCATCTCCTCCCAGTCCGGTAGATGCACTATGGGTGGGGCCGTGCACGCCATGTTGGCCGCATTATGGCCGGTTGCGTTGCGGGCTTTAGGGCGCCGCACACACCCTTCTATAAGATCCTCGGCTTACTCACGCCGTACCCCGTTCGTCATTAGCACACTCGCTTAATCAAGGTGTTTAAGCAGAAACGTACGGTCCGCCGAATACGTTGGGAACATGGTCACCTGGTACAAAGCTAGCCAGTTGTGCACAGTCTAAACTGCAATCTCGTGAAGCTTACCTCGCGACGAAGCAACTAACCCTGCTACGTGCACGAATAATCATCGGTGCTTCCCACAAGCCATACTATGGACCACGATGAGTTGGATTCATCAGCGGCGATAATCATGTAGCTCCCAAGGTTCGCCATCCATGGTGTGTGGTCTCATACATAAGATGGTTTACGTCGTGACTGACAAACAACTTGGTTTCTAGATTCCGAGTCGAGGTTGTATCCGTCGTTATCACAACACTGGACGGCTGACAGATCTCGTGCAGAACCAAAAATGAACGGAAATGAGGAGGGTCGATTGTTCACCGTCTCGCTATCAGTCGTGCCTCCCATTCTGGTGATCACAGGAAGCTGTTCTACACCTCCTTCCCCGATGGATCGGTACACGCTCCCTTCGCCCCCTATTAAAAAGCCATCGGATTGGCCCTGCAGACGTGAGGGCCGCGAGTCTCTAGAGGAAGAGGCATTGCGGGTTGTAGACAAGAATAGTTTATGAACGATATCCCTTTGGGCGACCTTAATCCCCCTTCATTCCACCTGTACCTCCACTGCCCCGGTGTCACGCTCGAACACGCGCCTCACGGTCATTGGCATTTTCGTTTCGTATGTAAGCAACCGAGATGTGCACCTATGATTGGGTTCTGCGCTCTTCAAGGGTGTGCCCGTCATAAACCTAGATCGAACCAAACTTGTTTGAGAGCTATACATTTGATTTGTAATTTAGGGCGATGCGAGGAAACATCTTGGTACCTTGTCCAATGTGGATTGCCACGAGCGGCCGAGCTGTTCATGCATGACAAACATAGTAAGCACCCGCGGGCATGCTATGTAAGAGCTGATTCAAACACTGTAATCATGTGTTGTACATGTGCAATACCTTTGAGGAGAAATGGCGGGGGAAAGGCGACCCATCGACTTTTCGAGGCTCTTTGATTTCCATATTTGGCTGCACGGTGGGGTGGCCAGGGTTCAAGTCTGCAGACTGCGTGCTCACATCGACTATTGCTCCCACTATTAACTTGTGATTCACTGTGCGTCAAGGTCACGGGTTGAAGAAATTTCAAGTTCTGCCCAATGTTCCGTTTCATTTCCCCACAGACCTTCCGCGAACGTACATAAGAGCTGCTAAAAATGACAAGAAGGACATACATGCCAAGCGACGCCTAGTTTGAGGGACAAGTACTACAAAGTCCCTTATCCTGATCCCACAACTGGGCTTGCCCTATCGGATTGCCTCGCAAAAGAACTCTTGATTCGAAAGGCTAAATTCATGTCGGATGTGATATCTGAGCACGCAGCCAGCAAAGCTGCGTTCTCCCCTGGTGAAATACTGTCTCCCCTATAACCTGCACCTCGCCCAGACAGAATCAATGGGGGATGTTGGCAAAGGCTTGCGAGGAGGAAGCCAATGTCCCGCGTCTTGCCTTTGGGAATATGAGAAAGTCCGAACCCAAAGGTCTCCAGCTTTGCAAACCGATACGCTGGGTAAAGGTCTCCATCGAACTCCGGAACCTCCTGTCTAAAGAAGAGTCGCAGCTCCCGGAGCTTTGGGAAGCTCTTGGCGAATGACGATAGGATGCTGAAGTTCACTCCCGAATCTCTGTGAACGAGTGGAGCGGGACATAGGAGCAGATGCCCCATTTCTGGCCAGTTTTTACCCATTTCAACGACGTCTTCGTCTTTCGGAGGCACTAAGTGGGGTGCGTAGAAGCTAAATCGTTTGAGTCGAGTGCAGGAGAATAGGGGACGGATGGTGTCAACAGACAACGAGTCCTTCGACGACGAACCCGTGAGCTGTGGGACAGGACTACACACCATCAGGGCACGCTCAAGTTGTTGCGCGCAGCTTCCGAGTGTAGCGAAGACGTTTTCTATATCTTGCGGAGAATTGTAGGCGGGGCAGTCCAACGCGACTGCGCTTAGCCTCCCCAGGTGGTCCGTGGATTGGAGGATTTCAACCATGCGGTTTGGTAACGACCCAAAGCGAAGGATACTGAGTTGAGGGAATGATTCTGGCGTGAATTCAAAGCACATTCCAGAGTCGTGGTAATTTCGAGTGCTCGTCCACCAGTCTGACCAGCCGAGAGTTTTCAGAAGGGGAAGTTGGGCGGTTGCAGCGACAACCTCTTTCGTCAGGAAATAAGGCGGGAGCAAGAGCTGTGTGAGGTTGGGTGAGGAGGAGATAAGCGCAGCAAAGGGGTGGCTAATGTGATGAGCCGAGCCGAATGAAGTCAGGCGTAGGGATTTGAGAGTTGGCACGCGGTTCGTGAGGCTTTGCATCAGCAGCGATTGCGCGACGTTATCGATGCCCTCATCCATTTCCAAGCTCAGGTTTTCCAAGCGAGGACCAATGAAAGGGAGGATAGACATGTAATTTTGACTGTGATTGTACCGCCAGGAAACCGTTTGGATATTGGGTAGCAGGGGCGATGGCCCATGAAACATCTGGACTAGCCCCGCAGAGTCCGGAGGCAGATCCGTTTTCATCTTCTGCCCAACACCGACAAATTTGATTCGCGAAGAATATTCCCTGAATCGAACCCAATCTGCCTTGGCCAAGGATGACAAAAGGTTCTACGAGGAGATATTCGGTAACGGGATAGAATACCGGCCACACGCAAGACCCACCTGGTGATATCTGGTGGGATCCAAGATCCAATATCGTGGGGCTACGAGCTCGAGGAGAGGGAATATGGACGGCAATGACTTCCACCGTTCGTCTAGGGCAATGCGACTCCAGAACTGGCACACCCTGGCGGCTGCAACCAGAGATTCCTGGTCGGCGAATTGCAATATCATTCGTAGGATTTCTTCTATTGCCAAGGGATTGTCTAATGTACCAGCTTCTTTTAGCATAAAACGTTGAAGGATTTCGCTAGATCATACCTGGCGGAGGCTCTGCCAGTGAATGACGAGGAGACCGGGTAAGTGGTGAGGGTGTATCCGTCACGATCTGGTCCATTTCGGAGTGGAGAGCAATGCTAATTTCAGTAGCAGGGTCGTGTCTCTTGTCTTGATGATCGTTCTGTAGGTTGGGTTTCCTACAGTCTCCGAGGGCTAAGGCAAAAGGGATTGACGAAGCAACCACGAGTGATTACCACGGTTCGACGTCGAGCGAGGCCGCCCCGCTACCGTGACCATCCTTGCTCTAAAATCGTGACTATAGGATAAACCTTGACCGAACGCAGCATAGATCCGTGAAAACCAGTTATTCGTTGTTGCCGACGTAGAACTGCGAAATTAGGAATATTCCCATTTCTGGGAGATCGCCGTGGCGCGGGAGGTAACGGCGCCGATCCTTAGCCCTTCAATCTGTCCAGACCCGCCGGCCGTCATTTCTCTCTCCACTCGCATCCCGTCACCTGTTGAACGAACCACCACCATCCTCAGCTTCCACCGAGCCCAGATCAAGAGGCGAATGGTCGGCAGTAGGCTGCACGACACTCGTCTGCTCGAGAATCTCGTCAAGTGCGAAAAGGAGTACCAAACAGCTCTCGCCAATGTGCTCGGCCTATCGCACTCGTCGGTCGCAGCATTAGCAGCCTATGGAGCGGCACTCAGCCCCACAAACTCTCGTGCAGCCGTTGGAGTCGCTCAAGCACTGTCGGATGCGGACGAGGCGCTCAGGTCGTATGCGGATTCGATTGACGACTGGAGGGAGAAGTTGGGAGAGATTCGGAAGTTGGACGCTGAAATCGAAGTTGCGTCCCGAGACCGCGAGATACTGTGAGTCCCAATCTCTCATCTCCTCCCAGCCTACTGGATGGGCTGTGGGTGGGACTGCGCACGCCGTGTCGGCCACATCATGGCTGATTGCGTTGCGGGCTTTCGGGCGCCGCACCCTCCCCTCCTACGAGGTCCTCGGCTTACTCACGCTGTGTTCCGTTCGTCATTAGCATCACTCGATTGATCAAGGTGTCTAAGCAGAAACCAAAGGGCTCTTCAAATGCCGTAGCGACATCGTCATCTGGGACAAAGCTTGCAATTGCGCAGTCTGAACTGCAAGCCTGTGAAGCTCACCTAGCGACGAAGCAACAGGAGGTC
>WSTX01002682.1:0-30632 GCA_019633405.1 Tulasnella sp. 408 | reverse complement strand
CAACAAAGAGCTGGACTTTTTCTTCTCAGCTTCAGCGGCTGAAGCATCGTCATAAGGCAGTTCGACAGTCGGCTCGGCTTCTCCACGCGAGTAGAGATCGGTCATTGCTGCAAGTTTTGCCTGGAGGGGTTTGCGGTCGTCAGTCAAGGTTGTGATCTCAGGGGTTGCCGTGGTCAAAAGCTAGACTGTGTGACCTTTCACACCCGCAACGCCATTTCCTCGAGGTCTTTCACTTGTTTCGGTTTGTCAGCAGAGAAGAATCTTTCCATAGTAGAATTTGTTTTGCATCCCCTCGACGAGGCAATTGAGCTAAATGTGGAAACACCTCTGGAACATAGTTACAGGAAGGTTGCCTGCAAGAAAGAGTGTTGGAGCCTGGTGATCTTGGGGGCAGCCCACCAGTTTGAAGGTAACCTTGTGCACCGGACATCACTAGAGGAACACAGTTATTATTTACGATTGTAATAAAGTGGCTACCTCTCCCACTGAAGGAAGCAAGAGTGTTCTTATCCATGATTTATGTCGTGTTGCAGGTGGTTGACGGTACTAGGTTGCACCGGTGTGCGATGGTGATAAGGCGAGCAGAGATGGATCAGCGTAGAATGTCTGACAGTCGCTGAGACATCTCACTGTAATCTCACCGACAACACACCGCACCAAGGGGGTAAATCGGTCACTCCCGGGGTTCGGAGCGCGAAATCTAACCCCGGGTTCGGCATTGGGGTTTCCCAAACGGTACCCCGAGGGCCTGAAGGCCCTCGCAGGACTATTACAGGGGAGGGCACTAGTAGAATCGCACCCGGCTGGTTACTGTATTCCCACCGGCATGTAAACCCTGTCTTGGACATGAAAGAAAAGGTCCACTTTGGCCGGACGCTGTCGCGATGACGATAACCGACCGGCATCACCCCCGGGTTGCAAATCTATCAGAGAAATAGTAATAATAGGCCGACATAAATTAAGCTCTGGCTACACTCCCTGGGTTATAACTTAATACATGGTTTCTGGTTTATATAGACGGTCGCATAATCGGACGGGATGGTACGACCATCGAATACGAAGGTCGCCCTCTCCAAACCTTCGACCACATTTCCGGAGTGCTCAGGAAGACGGGTTTCCTCCTCTTTTGGAAGAGATCAATCAGCGTCTTACCTTTTTTCCTTTTACAGGCCAGGATCAGGCGAGGTTGCGGCATTCGCCGAGCCGAGTGCCCGGAGTGCCCCATTTTCCAGCACTTGGGCATTTGCCACCGGTCCGAATACATTACTAACCGTATCAATGTGCTTTTAAAAAGCTCATATAAATCCAGTCTTGTTGCTGTGTTTGCTGGTGAATGTCAGACACGCAAGACTGAATGGTGGCGCCGAAAACACGCGTTCTTGGACGTTCAATAAATACGAAACACAGCTGAAGCTATAGATTACAATTCAGCCGAAGAGGGAGAGAACGGCGAAAATAATGGGCACGAAGGAAACCAAAGTACCGTGCAGAAAAATCCCTTCAACGGGGGCTTACGAGTACGAGGCCCGCAACAATAGCAGCGAGCCTCACTCACCATCTCTGTTAGCAGGTAATAGGAGGAATCGGGTACTTCAACGTGCTTTTTGCTAATGAGGGCCGCTTTAGGATCAAGGGAAAGTGAAACATGAAGAAAGGCTAACATACCCGCACACGCGATGGCGACTGAGGGTGGTTCTATTGTTCTTGAAGTTGTAAAAGATGTCCGGGCGAGCCCTTGAAATTGAGGAAGCCGCCAACTTGAGACTGACGGGTGGAACGGATGGCGAGGAAATGCCCGAAGCTGAGGTGGTGGCGGGTCCGGTCGAGTTGCGTAGCGCGGTAGGTAGCAGCGAGGGGGACGGCGAGAGCGACTTTGCTGTTGGTTAGGCAGCGCCGTTGGCCGATGGTGCAAAGAAAACCGGCTAAGGGAGTCGCAATTCGGGCACGGTAGATCGCACCCGAATCTTTGCGACTTCTTCACGCCCATAGCAGCTTTCTGACAGGAGTTGATTAGTACAGTAGAAGTGCCATGCTCGACCGTACGTACGTTGCAATGACGTTTGGGAGCGACTGCAGAGGTAGCCTCGTTCGAGGGAATGACAAGACGTGCCAAAAGTCTCGACATCCCCTCGAACGTTGACCCGAAGTAGGCTGAGTGTATGGACGCAAGATACAATCGAAAGTCAGTGAAATAAAGAATCGATGCTTAGCAAAACCGCTTACATCAATTCCCCTAACTGTAAGCGGGGCTGCTTGCGGCGGGATGGAGGTGGTCTTGAACAAGACTGGGTGAGCCACAGGGTTTGCCAGAGTTGATGAAGCTCGTCGGATGGGCCCAAGGGGGCGAATGCAGCCGTGGACGCTCTTTGTCTTGAGGTCAGGGGAAGGGGAGAATCGGTCGAGTGGCGGGCGGAGTAGAACGATGTGATTGGCCGAAATCGGTCGAAATCGAAATCGGTGTGCTTACGTAAGCGCCGCGCGACCGAATCGGTCGCGATCCCGGGAGTGAGGGAGGTTCCCACCAAGGGTTCGTGACGTGTAACCGCCTCAGGCACCTTCGACGAGGGACAGGCAGCTCACGTGACTCGCGCTCCTGCCCGACAACTCTTCCTGCCAACGCTCCACTACCACCGGTCCATACATCTTGCAGCCAGTCCTCACATTTACGCCCCTCTCCCATGGGTAGCCCGTCGACTTCCCTATGCGGACTTCCGGATAGAGGATGAAGCCTGTGAGTTCGACTCAAAAGCCATCCAAACGGACGCTCCACTCCATTGCCGTTTTGACCAGCCTCCCCTCGCTTTACGATGAATATTAATCCTTGCTTATACCCTGCCTCCAAGTCACAGGTGGCTACTTACCCATTCATCTACCACCCTTTCTTGCTCAAAGCATCCTATTCTTTTCAATCTGAAAATGCTGCTTGCAAGTTGGGTCATTGGCCGGCCCATCATTGGCACCGTCTCAGCGTCCATTCACTTCTACCCATACGAACGATTAATCAAACACCATTACGGCGACCTGTAGTGAAATCTGCGCAAACCAAAACTGCCACTCTGCCGCGTGGATCCAAGCGCCCGTCGTCGGCTACCCCGCCCGTCCTTCCTCCCGGTCCCCGTTGAGATGCAGCCTGCCGCCAGCAGACTATCCCAAGCCTCAGACTTCCGGTGCACTCTCCGCCCTGGGTGACGGTGGTTGGACTCTCAGCTTTCGTTACCGCACCATCCTCCAATACTCGGTTCTCAACGACCGACGTCTCTCCTTCGAGTTTCGACCGCGGCAAGTTGGTACCATCACTGCGCTCCACCACAGCAGCCACGAAACGTGTATAGAGGAGTACACCGGTACTGGAAGATTACGCGGACATGCCCGCAAGAGGCTGTCAAAAAAAACGTTGTCACCATCAATCCGATATCAAGGAGAGGATTGATGAGATTCGCCCCCGGCCCCCGATGTTATTCACCCTCTCTATGTATCCCCGCGGCCAGCTCGAGGACATACGGACATTCTGATCATTATACCCTGGGCATGCAGTACGCGTATTCGGCTCGTGGAGTGTTGCGACTGGGGTATCTTCGCTTCCTACCTGAGGCCCTAGCTTCGCCAATATAGGGGGGTGGAAGCATGCTGTACTGTGCAACTGGGTCTTGTCGTCCGAAGGAAATGACGATGGCAAAGCGACAGCTGGAGGTAGAATGGGTCTACTTGGTGCGTTCTGTTTATTGGGCAAGTAGTCTCATGCACGGAATCTTGCGGTTGGGATTGAAACCAGCTTGGGCGGGTTGATGTCGCGTGCCGTGACCGCTTTGCTCGGTCTGGCAACACGAATAACGGTCCACAGGTTGTGTAATCTACTCTTAGATACTGTATAGATGTCTAATTAGACCAGCCAGAAAGCGTGATTACCGAATTCAGGAGCTGAACAGGGATGCTAACCGCGTCCATGCCCACAGATCTTCCCCCCTGAGAGACCCTGCACGCTCCGTCATGGCCAAGACGGTTGTTTACTAGGGACCTTATGCCGCTTGTTGTCCTATCAATACATCTACGTTTGGACCTCAAGCTTGCGCAGTAAACCTGACGTGCCAAAGTTCGAAAGTGGACGGTAGGTTTTCAGGGTCTTTCCTTTTTTGCGGTTTGAGAAGCGGTATAAAGCTGGGGCGGCGGTAGCTCTGAGGTGGAGCGATGTTCAGTGGGCCATCCAAAGATTTGGCAGGTTTTCAGGCTCAAGAGGCAACTTCGACCCTTTGGAGTTTTAGGGATACCCGGCACCTTCCTGATTCGGCCGGCCTCTCTAAACACCATGTCGACACGCGCCATGCCATTCGTCAACGCGCGTCTAAAGACATCGCCTGTGAACAGTGCCCATAAATATTGTGTCGATACGCGATATGCGACTAAAGGAATGGTCTCCGGGCTGCTCGCGAGATGGGCCTGCGCTGATCGACAGGGCCTTCGCTGAGGACCCTCGCGTTACCAAGCTTAACCAGTGCCTCCCCGTCGATGGCAAAGTGAGGACCGTCACGCAGACTCCATTTCTAGCCAGCAGTCTAGCTTGGCCCAGGGAATCAGAGCCACTGTGGTTAACTGAGCGTTCAGGTCGGCCGCTGATGAGGACTTGACAAGTTACATAAGGGGCATGGTGGGGCGTGTTCAGGAAACGCGACCTTCGAAAAGAACAGTGCAAGGGAGGGTTTAGATCATAACGCCCCATATATATAAGGCGAGGCAACAAAATGCTCTCCACTCTCCCCTCCCACCCCTTCCAACGACTCTTTTCCTGCCGTTGGACTCGCCCTCAAGCAGACCATCCCTCAACTGATTCCACCCCTGATTATCTGTAGCTCGTCACCCAGGAAGTACAAGGTCAGTATTACTAAATCTAGACAGGTGTAAGCCGACGTCGGCTTCTACGACAACATATTCCTTTTCAGTGTTGAGCTGAAAACGAAGACTATACGGGTGCAATGACGACGACCGCGAGGACCATGGGCGGGAGGGCAATGGCGGGGTGAGGACGAGGTGAGGAGGGGCGAGAGGGGGAGATGAATTATCACTCCCAAGCATCCCGAAACGGCAATTCCCGAACGAGCAAGGAGTGCAAACCAGATAAACAATACCGAATAGCATGTGGCTCGAATGCCTCACTCGGGCAATGCGTGTGACCTACAATTCCGTTCAGAATGGGTTCGAAAGTCGACATTTCTCGTCCTCCGCGCGTTGACCCTGACCCCCTCCACACACACACACAGAGCTCGTCGACCGCCCCACCCCCACAAACGACAGAGCTCGCCGATTGGCACCCTCACCTTCCTCTTATTTACCTCAAAGAGATATGCTTTCACTGGCCCCCTCTATTATTCCATTTCAAGAACGGCATCGCCCACCGTATACCAAGTCCCTTGGGTATTAGCCATGGTACAGCCCCTTGCAACCACTGAAGTCATGCAACTGGTGTCTATCTAATCCATCAGAACACTACCCTGCCGAGGTGGACCAATGACCGTTCGGTGGACACGCACCGAAGAATCTGTCGCCGGACACAGGGCCACCGTCTCCTACAGCATATTTCTTTCCTGAAGATGCCACTCTAGGATATGCACGAGTGGTCGCGCTTCTCGGCAAACTATTCCGGTCTGATGCTTCGCCTGCTGGGCTGCCTGTGGTCATCGCAAGGTGAAATAGAAAGCGAACTTCCCATGCCCCAAACCTGGATGTCCGTTCCCTTTGGACTTCGTGTCGCCGGCCCGGGCGAACCCAGAGGTGCAACAGGATGGGTCGAAGCCCGAAACGTTCGATTGGACGGAATACCTGCGTTGGCGAACTGATATCGAACGTGGATGCTGCCAGTCTCCTCAGCGCGTAGCCCGCTGCCACCTCCAAAGGCTACCATTGCATACGAGATCCCTCGGAATAAGATGCTGTTGTCGTGAGCTACATGGATACGACTTCACCTGCATCTTTCCGTGGATCCTGTACCTTGAGTTTTTCGGCCAAGTGGATGGTGCAAGGGTTAAGCGCGTTGAGTTGACGCAATCATGGGACATGCGTTTGACGTGCTTTATCTCCCAGCCGCCCACAACTCTAACTGGGCTCGAAGGCTAGAAGTTGCTGCTCGGGATTCACTGCACCAATCAAGGCCGAGATTGTGCCTTGTCGTATAAGATATTCCGAGCCAGATATCGCCGTTCAGGCAGAAGTCTTGAAAGGAGGCACCCAGCCCTCTGATGCCTGTGGGCATTAGATCTTAGTACAACCTGGGCTGTACAGTATTACCAAAACGAGGGCAGGAGATACGGATTTCCTCTGAGAATGTTTTTATGGCCTGGCAAATCCCCTGCAAGGGAGCGTCAGCTGAGGAGCATACCACGTTTTCTCTGGTCAGAACATCAGCTTTCCGTTAGTCAAACCATTGCAACTTGGTCCAGCGCAACGACAACCGCGACACGAAGCCCACTATGCCCATTACCCAGCGTACCGCGGCGCTCCTAACACCTACGGTGGCCCTATTCTCGCAAGGCAAGTCTCGATTCCATTACCTGGAGCTGGCATATGCATACATTGCCGCTGCCGCACTTGTCGATTCCCATTTCCTCTTGAATGGGCCATTCTTCTACTCGTTCTCATTCGGAGGCTTATTCTGCTTCTTCTATACAATGAAGGGGAGACGAAGACACCGTTTGTTATCCTGGTCAGCTCGCCGTTATGAAGCCTGCAGACCGGCACCCCGACCACGACATCCTTCCCTATAGATCCTAGTCCACTACGAAGGCTGGGCGACTCATCCAGATGGAGGATATTCTATGCAGTTAAATTCGGTCAAGCAGGACCTAAAACTGCTACTAGACGCACTGAACTGTGAGCGACTGTTCCTGTGCACCCCGCCTAATTCCACTGCAACCCGTTCTATGGTTAGACCGGCATGACGACACCACCCGAATATGGTATATTCTATTGGACTTTGAGTGCGTGTATAAAGACGAAACGGGAGAAGACCGGCCCTTGGCAAAATGGGGCGCACCCACCCGTGAAACAATTGTCAGTGTTACGTATTCCCTAACCTCGTGTTCCGCGCACTCATGCCTCCTCTTCATCTCGTTTAGTTAAGAACAGTCGAAGAAGCTACGAGGAACGGTGGTTCGGGACTAATCCACTGTACGTCCGCGGGAAAATTTCTTTGGGATCCTTGCTAATGGAACGGGCGCAGACGGGGGGCATTGCCAATACGCGGCCCCCGGAACGTCGAGTACGCCTCTTGATATTTTGTCTTTGCCAAACCTTCTGACTAGATTGAAGGTATCGAACAAAAAGGTACCTTGACGATTTACACCGAAACGGAGGAGCCTCAGGAAGGGGGGAAAGCTGCATGTACATGTCATCTCACACCGTCCGGTGACTTTGCCTAACTGCCGATTTTTAGACCTTATCTGCAGTGACGGTAAAAGAATCTACGGGAATGTAAAGTTAATCCAAACGACGGAGTCAACATGATACTGAAATGGTTTTCAACAGGAATTCTTTGCCAGCCTGGCATATCCATCGGACTCCTCTAACATCACAGTACGTCCAAAGCGCACCAAGAAACTTAAGGCGTTTACATCTGACTTCCCACTCGGTTAGGTGGTGCTTGACGTGCGTCATATAGTCTCGAGTCGCCCTCCTGAAGCGACAGGACGTCTAAGTCCGTTTTCTCATTGCAGACCTGTGAAGCGGAGGGTTTCACGGGTGAAGAGCTTTCATCATCCTTTGCATGATCCACTCTGACCTAATTCTTTTAGCGGACCTTGTGGACCTATCGTACACGTATAACGCGGACGGTATCTCGATTGTCAGGCCGATACCACCTTCCCGTGACGGACCTCCGCACCAGTTGGTTAGTTTTATCAGCGAGACGTCAATTATGATGATCTTTGACAGTTCGTACACAATCAGATTGTCGCGACCGCAAGTCGCCTTCATGAAAACGCACGTATATTTGGCGGTTGCGGGGCCTTAACCTTTTTCTTGATCAAGTATTTCCAGCGTGGGTCCCACAAAAAATCTGGGTAATCGACTAGTCCAGTACGCGTTAACCAATTGGTGATTGGTAGAATGTGAAAACCCCTCGGCAATCGACCTCGTTCGGTACCTCGACGCCCGGTTTGCGACGCAGCCAAAGGAGTGGCGCCAACATCCGCAAATCAGATCACACTACCCCTTGGACGGGCGTTCCCAATTGCTCCCGGCCAACGCTAGATTAGAAGCTTGATTATATTATATCATATCTTAGTGCTACGTGAATCTAAGAAACGTTCTCCTCGCTGTGCCAACTCGGGTGACCTCCATCCCTCTCTCGATGTCATTGGGCTGGTGGTTGCAGTTGGTCCAGTGAGAGTGACCTGTCCTTGTAAAGTACATTAAAGATAACTCCAGGTTAGTTCGTATCTGGTTCGGATCTCAGAAGTGATCCCTGTGAATATTGTTCCCGGCTCTATGCCAGTTGCAGGCTTGGCCGGTGGGTTGAGTCCCTATATGTTTCTTTCGACCACAATCTCCGGATAACAGGGTAAGTTATTCAAAAGACCTTTCCTTGTTTAAACGACCAACTTCTCATTCGGTGTGCCCCAGCCAGAAGATAGATCCTCTGGCGGCTTACTCATGTATCAAACGGCACTATCCCAACGCTGAGACCATACAAGTTCTCCCTGTCTAGTGACGCGAACTCTAGGCGAGGAAGTCGTCCAATCAGGATTTGAGGCAACGCACATCCTCAATCTTAACTCGACTGTACTTCCTTGTCTCGCCCCTTGAAAGCTGAAACGCCGCCTAAGAATTCGATTTCGGCTGGTTAAGTCCGCTCCTCAAGCTTCATTTCACCCGTCTTGCCCTCAAGCCAATCCAGAATCGACAGTTGATTGACATTCCACACAGTAGACACAAGTACAAGGCTTATGATAACAAGCCTTAGTGTTGCGAGAGTGTGTTGTCGTCGCTCGGCGGCCAGCGTGGGTTTCTGGCGCAAGCGTCCAAAGCGGCTCAACAAAGAGCTGGGCTTGGCTTCGGCAGCTGACGCATCGCCGTAAGGCAGCTCAACGGTCGGCTCGGCTCGTCCACATGAGTAGGGATAGGTCATTTGCTGCAGGTTCTGTCAAAAGGGATGGGTGAACGTCAGTCGAGGTCGCAACCTTGTCAGGGGATGCCGTGGCCAAAAGCTAAACATGCGCGAGACCTTCCCCACCCGCAACGCCACTGCCTCGAGGTCTTCCACTTGTTTCGAAAAGGAGCCACAACCCTTCCATTATCTTACGGCGGTACTGTACTCTCGCTTTCAGAAGTCGATTGAGCTTGACGACACGTCACACATGAGGCGCTCATTTGAGAGATGCGGCTATCTGTTTTCCTCCGCCGGCAGGAGGGAAACTCCGAGTCCCATGTCCCATTCCAACTCTGAACAGGAAATGTGGATGACTGTACATTCTATTGAATCTAGGGCGAGACAGAAACAGCCGGGATACACGCTGCAACCCACGCAATCTGTGAGAGCACGAAAAGGGTCCCGCGATGTTAAAGAGACAGTGGCTTGGTTTGAGCAAGACGCTCAGTGTATGTAAGGGACGGGGGAACGCCTCCCTGATCTGCGCTGCCTCAATCTCTTAGCCAAAATCAGAGAGAAAGGTACAAGTGACCCCGAGCTCGCAGTGCCAAGGGTTTGAGGACCCATATCCGGATCGGATGAAAACTTGGCCGAAGAGTGCCTCTAGTTGCACTCCCTATGTGACAACGAGCTCTTATTGAGAGCAATTCAAGTCCGGTTATTTAACTTACGCTGAAGTGCGGAATCTCCTTCATTGACCCGAGCGGAAGGTAGTATGGTAAGTGTCGACCGACATCGGCCAGAGAAAGCCAGGTCATCGAGGACTATGAGCTGCGAGCGAAGCAGGTACGATGAACGTGTAAAACAAAACAGCGCACTATCGAGGATGTAATTAGATGAAAAGAGAAGATTGTGCCATTTGTTTTGAGGGCATTTAGGGGCTATCAAACGCCTTGAGGCGCGAGTCCCTATGTTCACACAACTTGCTCGAAGTCTGCCACACTATGCCGATGCTTCTAGATCAGACCTATCTAGACCCGTCTCTCCACCATGATTTTAGGTGTCCTTGTTCGAGTTCTGCTGCCGAGGGATGACATGGCGGTTGGTTCAGGGCCTCACCGGTCCTCAACAGTCATTGCGGCTCCGTACTCTTCTTCGGTACCATGAAGGAAGAGTCCAATGCCGAGCTCAGGGTAAGCATCAAAGTCACATCACCTGTTTCTCCGGTGCAAGATATAACCATTTGTATTCCTCCTCCGCCAAGACGGCGGTCCTAGGAGCGTCGACGAACATGATGTGACTTGGATAAAAGACAAAAGAAGAAGAAGAAAGCAAGAAATAAAAAGCAAGAAAGGGGGAGCCGGGCATCTGATTGCCTCACGAAAGTGCAGCCGTCAGTGTGAGCTCTACTCTTCAAGGAGACCAGACACAGGACTTACAGCAACAAGATCCAGCTTGAATGCTGTAGGTATTAACCCTCAGATGGTGGCTCCTAGGTGAGATTATGGGTTGGGGCTTACCAAGCCATTCGCTTTATCCTAGCCCTGAACTATCCGACCACCTGCCTCTTCATGTCAAAAAGGCTTGCATCGACCTGCAAGACTGGGTCGACTGAGTGACTAGTGGCCCTCGCTGATAGGAGTGTCGGACTGGAATGGGCCGTCTCCTGCAGACGAACAACGCCATTTGGGCCAGCCTGCCCCGCAAGGGTGTAGGGGCCAGGTGACCCAAGTGACCGCAGCATGACTCTCAAAACAATTCCTGGAGTACACTGGTATAGTATATTCCGGAAAAGCTCAGCCTTGGGTGGCCTGTGCGCAGGGCGGTCGCTGGCAGGGCTGCGTCGGGTGTTGTGGTCGATGCCAAGGCGGCTTTGAGCTACCGTGTAATGTAATCGACCCATTGTTGTATCAGAGGGTAGAAGATAGGTAGGGGCTTGAAAAACGGGAAAAGAAGCTAAAGTGAACACTGATCCGATATAAAGAGCTTCGAAGGGAAATGCGCGGTAGGTCTACTTTGTTATCGACCTCACAACGAAGGGTCTTCTACAATCACATATGCTCATAAACGTCTGTTGGCAGACATTAGAACCAAATTCATCTCGCTGTATCTCAGTTCCTCCTTTGTTCCGTCAGATAGCCATTTCGGCATTAGCTCAGAACGAATAAACCGGTTGTAAACAGGCTCGTCTGTGATCCGACGGTTATCACCGCTCAAATTTTGCCCCTCAAAAACAATAGCTCTTGCTCTTCCCGGTCTTATTGTTCTGAACTGATGCGAAGAATAAATACGGGCGAAAGGCTACACCGGGAGGTTGGGTAACCTGAGGCTCTCGCGCTGTATGAGTTCTATCAGATAGCGCAAGTCTTTCCATCTTTCGGGCTCAGGCCCCGAGGTGCGTCTAGGCGCCCAGATATCAAGTGCATTCTTCCCGGTCTCCAAGACTTGTCGTCCTTGGCCTCAGTTGCCCACGGCCTCACGTCCCGTAGCTATTTCTGACACACTTGCATTAAGCAAAATTCCGATACCTCCTCAGTGATATCCACCTCAGGACTCTTCCTAGACCCCACCGAGTTTGATTCTTGACGTTTGCGTTGAATTATGAGGCTATTACGCTAAGCTCGCGTACTTCAATACGGCTGCTAAGCACTGCATAACGACGAGAGCAGGACTGATAAGACATTCTAAAAGAGGTCAACTTGCTTGATGATGTCATTCTCGCATAACGCAAGGCGACCCATGAGTCTATCTAGACGTCGAGTCTCTGGCCGACGGGGAGGGAAAGCGGCAAGCTCCGATATACACGGGTTCCAAATCCACGGGGATTAGCCCTCCATTCGCAGTGCTTCTTTATTATTTTGGTGCGGAAGTGTTCTTTCGGCGCCGTAACATCAACCTCACTTGAGCCTCGTTGGCTATACGTCACGAGTCGTGCCTCATTCTGGAGATGATCTGCTGCCTGGTTCAATGGCACTTCGGCGCAACTTCAAAGCAGGTACCGCTTCCCAGAATGATCAGCAGCTTCACACTGCAACGGGTTTTGGTTTTGGGGAGGGAAGCTAGGTAAGCGCCTACCCTGGCCCTCGCCGTGTTGCCCGCCTGTTCCGCAGTTTCGAGCCACCCTGAAACAAGCCACTGGCATAGTCATGGTACTTCCATATACGAAGTTTCCAAGGACATACGCTGCAGAGGCCCAACCGCCTATTCATATGATTCTTGCACTCGCCCCTTGACCCTAGCAGCCAACCTGCTCCTGAGCAAGTGTCGCCCATTCCGTCATCGCCTTCAGAGCAGGCCCATACTATTTTATAACCAAATTCCTGAATATACAAGTGCGTGTGATCGATTAAAAGGAGTGGGGCCAGGATCCGGTTTGCGGAACGATGCGGCCGGCTCAGAAGAGGTCCCCAAGTAAATGCGCAAGTCATCAGGATTTCTAGAGGGCCCAGAGTCGACCACGGGACTTCGATGTAGATTAAGGAGAGGGTCCTGTCTAATTGAAATCTGTCACCCTCGTTAGCAGGTTGTTGAGCATCAACAGCGTGCCAAAGTATGACTTGTAGCAGGGATTGGCGCTCTGAGTGGTCCCAACGAAGCAAAGCGACTATACATATGAAACGAATTACCCCTTCTCCCTTTGCCTTATATATGCTCTTCTTGAGATTGATGTCGACATCATCCCACGTTTGAGCCGAAAAGAGACCAAACAGGTTAGAACACAAGCCGCTGCGCATGCGCGGCGCGGTCAGATTGGAGAACAGAAGCTTTCACGACAATCAAGGTACCGCGATCCGAAGATACCTTGGCAGCGTTGATCGATTTCAACTCCAACGCGCAACGGCGATGGCCGTCATGGTACAACGAGAGGCCTCTGTTCATTCGACGGATTTGGGAGGCTGTGCCTCAGATTTGGCCTTTGCTCATAGTCTTTGTCACTTAGGCTTGAGGAGCTGGCCCACTTTATGGGATGTATTCTTCCACCGGCGTGACGTAAATGTGTACCGGGTGCCAGGTTGAATAGGGACAGCGGTTTGAGCGGTTGGCCTTCCCAAAGCATTGGATGTCCATGAATCGGTGAGCTTAGTCAGCCATGAATGGCGGTAGGGAGGCAGAAAGTGCGGAGAGGCACAGCAACGCCGTATCCTCATGTTGTAAAATCAAAACTCCAGCTTTCAGTCACAGAAGGGGGTGAGGGTTTTGCGCGGTCATTTGCTTTTTAGACGACTACATCCTCTCCAAATGCCATCAAACTTATCGCAGCGACAAACCAAGACTTTCTACAAACTGCATTAGAGGCTGGGATGACGTTTTTGGTTTTCCTCTCGTTGGTTTTCCTCACGTTTATGTCAACGGAACACCGTAGAATCAAGGTCGTTCGGACAAGAAATTGGCCACTGGGGGGGGGGACTGGTCGGAGGAGGGTTGAGATGATGGCACAAATATTTCTACTCGAGACGCAAGCTAACTCACATCCAGCAAATATGGATACACGTATATATAAGGCGAATGTATTGTAAGCTGACCGCCCTATCGAGCTCTTGGATCATTGAGGTGTGTTAAGGAATTTCTTAGGCAGAGTGAACAATAAGCAAGTAGATGCAGTCAGCTTAAGAGATAGCGTTGGAACAAGTGAAGAGAATTCACCGTATCGGAAAGGAATGGGTGTAGTATAGTCGAGAATGAATTGGATGGATATTACTGTTTAGAACGCTATTTTGAAGATCTCGCCGCTACGTAGGCTAGCCCAGGACAGACCTGCCAATGGCGTTGGTACGACGACCGGCGTTAAAAGCAGCCAAGATACCTCTGTCATATAGATGCGGTGGATAAAAGTGAAGGAGCACCTAAGCGATGACCATTGTCACCTGGGGACTCCTGAACATTGGTGGGGAGGTCGGAGCTGGGTTACCGAACTTTCGCGCGGCCTTCGGGCGTGTGGCGCTGTCCCGAGTCGCCATAAATGAGGGAGCAACTTTCCCCAAAGCAATTTGCACGTCGCTGTCTTAGTTGAGCGGGTTTAGAGATGAGAATGAGCAAAGAGAGCGAACGGTTGTGATCGGTGACCACCCCTTCGTGGCCACCTTTGCTCCCTAGAACGTATCCTGAAGCTTGTCTAGCCTGGGTTTGGGTATGTACGGTCTTAGGATTGGGTCCGTTATGGAATTTCATTCCCTGTTTCTTGCTATATTTTGAGATCTTGTACTAGGGAACTGTGACAGAGAAGGAAGAGAGGTCCAAAGGAATTAAAAAAAGAGCTAAAAATAGAATCGAGCTATAGAAAGGGTGAGGTAAAGCGGATAATTAACTGGTACTGATGAGAACGAGAATGCCGGTTGGGGTGAGGGGAAGCGTTCACGATCCGGAGCCGCGCGGGAAGTAGACTGTAGAACGCGGCTTTGCTTATCTCTACGACATCATTGGCTCTGCGGCTAGGCCTCGTTTTCCAGCGAAGAAAATCTGACGGCGATCAGTCTGACTGTAAACTATGCTCATTATCGTTTCGAGAAGTCAAATGTCCCAGATTGGCCGCAAGACGCCGCCCTAGCCTGCCATCCGCCTCGTTGGCTTTCCAAGACCACCTGGATGCTGGCTAAGTCTTCAGAAAAATTCAAAACCTTACCACGTTTAGAGTGCCGATACCCGTATTCCTCCTAACTGACCCGGTAATTTTGTAGTACAGCGGTAACCTTGCTTATCAGGTATGCTTTCGGTCAGGGAAAGGGAATGGATTCGGGGCCAGGACGGCATACAACAGTACATAGAGAAGAGGATAACTACATGCTCTGCACGAGCGGATTTATAATACGAAGCCTCTGTGGTAGGTGGCGGGTGGGGTGCCATCATTCGGTGGAGCACACGGCATCACGGCGATAACTCCCGACTTGGTGTCTATGAACAATTGGTATCATTAGGACATCCGCCCTGAAAGAAAGCACTCTTTCGGAATTACCTGGCATCCTAATGTTGGAGCTAAGACTAATGTTGGAGCTAAGACGTGGGTTGGCAGCGCATGGAAGCATCATGTTTTGGAACTTGCACGACGGGGTCTCGGGAGTGGCCGATATCTGCGATGCCCGGAGCCGTGGAGCTAGTAGTAGGCGCCTGTTGCACAGGAGCATTGCTGCTTTCTGCAGGACGCTGTTCTGGAGGAACACGAAATGCGCCTCCAGCAATCGCCCGTGGAGCAAACCCTGGAATGAGGGATATAAGTCCCAAAATGGGGCAGTGGATAGGGCTGATGGTGGCTACCGAGGTGGACTGTCCTGGCTCAGGTGGGGCGGCAGGTAGCGGGGTCTGACGTGGGAGGTTAGCAGGATGGACGTGAACAACAGTGTCACTGCTCCGCGCCATAGTGGGGGTAATGTAAGAGCAGAGGAACTAGAGCTTAGTACTTCCAATATTCAATCTTTGGTTCTTTAAAGGTTGAGAGGAAATGAAGCCCAGTTGCGTCGCGTTCAAACTGCTCGATCATTTTTACAGTCTACCCGGGCTCTTCGATCATCCAAGAGAGGTACAGATGGAATAGCAGCGGTGTTTACACTTATACCTACCTCACACTGCCTTGTATGGTTGCATGTTGACTTTCGTAATGACTGTTCCGAGGTCCGAGGTCTACCACAAGTTCAGGTAGGCCTGTCAGAGAAGCCCAGACAGAGAAGCCCCTTTCTCCTCCAAAGATTCCGCTTCTTACAGCTGCTAGATCCGTATGATTATTATAAAAAGGCGTCATAGCGATTCAACTGACTGGGCAACTGGCTTAAATTTTCCTCAAGCTCCAAAGATGAATGTGACTCGCGACATCGCAGTTGGATCAGCAGCCGCGGGGAAAACAACTTCAATCCATTTTGTACGCAATTTCAAGTCTGTCGACAAAATTCGATTGGACGCCCTTATACCAAAAAGGAACTGAGGTCGACGAGATTCCAAATAAGACGTCGGGTTTTGGACTATGCTATGCTCGGAATAAAGTTCTGGATTGCACTGCCCATCATAAACCCGGCTAGTTCGCTGAACCGCTTTACATCCGTCCCTTCGAATTCGAACACATGACGATCTCTGGGTTCTCGCCTTCGCGGTGGATCACGTGATTGCGGTTGTTCGGCTGTTCGAGGCCCGGGCTAACGGAAGTGTGACAATCTGGACTCTCGGAAGCCACAGACCGAGCAGATCTGGAAGCAGAGTCATTTATATTGATTGTATTGATGAGGTGAGCAAGCATTTACACGAAGGCAGAAGGAATAGGAAGATCTCGATTGGAAGATCGGCTAAGACTTGGATGGTACTGCGCTGGATTACAATACCCCAAATGCCTTACTTATACGTACAAACCAGAGGATTGAGTTTCTGAAATAGAAAAGAGCATACAGTCAAGAATGAAACGGAAGCGAATAAGGCCTGAAGAACCAAGTGATCGAGATTTTTTTACATCGGCCGCCATACGCCCGGTCGTGTTTCTACATGCTTTAGGAGCGGGGCCTGCCGACCCCACCCACACGATCACCCAAGAGTATCATCGTTCTGATTTCCATGCTTTTCGACCAGACCACCCCGGGCTGTCCCTTAATTGCCGCTTTCAGCACCTCTTGAAATACCCTCATCGGTCGGACCGGGACTGATATTGTCCCCTTCCCAACCCAATACCGACTTGGATCCCCGCGTTAACGCCGTGCTAACAGTTCTCTACAAGCTAATCATAATTTTATTTATTTATTGCCCTTTTCTCCCTCGAGTTCCCAGCGAATGGCAGGCCCATCTTCATTCGGCCCTTAGGGCAGTTCTTCGGCGGTTCAAGGCCTTTATTGGTGAACATCCGCTCTAAGCACGTGATCACGCCGAAAGCCTTCCGCACCGGTTTCTTTGGACGTTTCACGTCTGCCATGTATTATTTATACAGGATTCACGGAACTCTTCTCGTAACCACCAATCCTATGCTCCTCCAGTAAGCGTCCCTTGTTATTATATCTTCTCAGTTCGCGCCGGATTGGCTGTCCTAGAGCTCTCTCCTGACCGCAGCTCATAGAACGCTTGATTCGGGAGGGACTTCTCTCTGAGGTGACGTCAATGTAACCAAGGGTGCATCCCTCCGGTGCACTGAGTTGGAAAACTCGAGTTCGAAGTAGGGTAGTCGAATGGTCTGGACTGAGAAATGTTCTAGTCAGGACAGGAAATCTCAATGGAACGGCTAACGTCACCTGACATGCTTCTTTATTCCGAGCGGCTTCGTAACCGAAGCCTAGAATTATACCAGACCTGGTCTCGGGCTGGGGCGAGCTCGGGCAAGCCTAGGTGGTGGTCCGAGCCTGAGCTCAGAGTCTCAGCTTGTCCAGGCCTGCTTGCTGGGCTTCCGAGTCTATCAACGCCTCAGAAACCTTTCCATTTAGGGTTGCTCCCCTCACGAAGATAAACGGCAAAGCATTGAGCGGGAACCCGTATTTCCCCCTTTGGTAATTACCCGGAGTCCGAGCCCACATCTAGGTCAGGCTCAAACTTGCCCAAGCCCCGCCCCGGCTAGCTTTGCCCAACAGTACAAGTCATGACCACGTGTCCAAAAACCTCCCCAAGACACCTCGTACTCGAAAGCATCCTCATGGAATGCTGGCCCTCGGGATTCGCCATTGGATGGCGCGCAATAGGTATTGAGTAGAAGTTCGAGCTACTCTCAAAATCTCATAAATACGCTCCCTTTTCGCTGCGCAGGTGCCGTAAATGACGGACGAAATTTGTCTTAAGGTGAAAGACCCCGAATGGCTACAAGGAGACTCCGAAAGCTTGGGGATGTGCTCGCCGCAGACGCTGTCGGGCTTCACCCGAGTATCCCGAGTTGACTTAATATTTGAGGATCAAACTCCTAGAAAGAGCTTTCCAAACATGCATCCGTTCTGTTATATGCTTATTTGGCCGTTCGGTATCCTGCGTCTCGAATTAAATCGCCCAACCCCGACATTCATTCACGATCCTAGGACTCCTTGGCCCCGCCCCATCACTTGGAAGCAGCATACATCGGGGGAGCTTATTAGTGCAAGCTTTAATTGCATCAATCTTCTAAATCTACACGCTCATAATGCTTCTACTGCTCCATCCAGTTCCCCTCTTCCACCGTTCTACTAACATTGTCTGATGAAGTAGTTTATATGGCGTTTTCTTGTCGATGATTGCAAGTAATCGATTCTGAATAAGCTGATATGTATCAAGGGAGCGAGGGGAGGTTTGAGGTTCCTGGTCTATGATTGGTGAAAATCGGAAACTGTCTCGGGGGCAGCGGGCGTCGTGCCGCTGTTGCACGGGACCGGACGCGCCATCCAAGCTTCTCAAGGGTCTAGATTGTCTCTGAGGAAGATTTAACTTTCAGACAGTACCGGACCGAGCGAATTTATTGCTTCCAACTCACATGTCGCTGAGCCTGTCAAGTACTAATGCGCAGACCTTGATATGGGGCAAGGTTCGCGTCCCGGGATCTTTGCGATCGGATCTCTGGAGTGACCGAGGGAAAAAGTAGGCAGAGCTGTGAGCCTTGAATGAGGTGGGTATGGGTCATGACTAGAATGGCTGTCTTCGCCGTCCCAACCCGGCTGAACGTGGGTGTAGCGGGTCTCGGTGTGGAGGGACTGTTCAACACCCCCCGCGGCGACCAGGATGACGTTTTTGAAAACGATATAAACGACACAAAAGTGGTCTAGGAAATCTAGCATTATGTGTGTCGTAGACTCAGGGTCAACAGTCAGTGAAGGTATCTGGGCGACGGGATTGGATGAATGGATCTGCATGACCGTGTTATGGAACGAGGACCGCATCGTGAGTAAAGTCTAACAGAAGAGTGTATGGGGGCTAGCTATATATAAGGTATATGTATATTTTCTTTGAAAGATCGGGGGAGATGCGATATTGCTCAACTTGGGGTGCGCGAGCGCGGTAGCGGTATCGTTCCAACCACGGATCACAAGGTCGGATCCGTGCATTTTTCAGCGGAGATTAGGCTCCTATGTGATTTGACACTAGACTGATGCTCTGGTACCTGCCTGTTTCGGATGCTCACAGACCCAAGGTACTGGTACATACCTGGGGTCTCTGCAAGAGAGAGCTGCAATGGGTAGCTCTTTCCATCTTTGGCAAGCATATCGCGACGTTTCAACTGGCTTCTCTTTGAATTATATTGAAATCTGCCACGATTATAAAGCGAGCACATCGCTTCTGTCCTCAACTTCGTGCAGTCGCCAAATATTATTTTGAAACGGCCTTACAGCGTTGAAATCTAGAGGATTGCTAGGGGCATTGCCGCTTGTTCTATGATGTCTATAATGGAAGTTCCGGTACCGTGTACTAAGAGAAGTTGCATTACATTTCTCTGACCTGCAGAAAGTAGTCAAACATTTTCACGGACTCAAGTGACTAATGTAGGGTCGGTCTACCCCCGCCTACGGAACGTAGTCGGTGGCTCTGGGTTGATTTTATTGATCAATATTAAAAACTTACTCAGTTCGATGGACGTCTTGGCCCAGAACCAGGGGGAACCCCATTCAGTTCTAGGCGCAGTGATCGTCAATCTCTTGTCTGAGGTCGACCGAACCCAAGCACACACCCGGTGCGCCAGGTCTTGCATGCAAAACGTTGCGGGCGGCGATTGCGCATATCTTGTTCCTCGCCAGGTTTTTTTTTTTTTGGTTTCGGAACGGCAATCAGCGGAAGCATTTGGCTGCCCAAGTCATCCTAACACGGGAGGGATGAGTGTGAAGAGTCACATTAGTTAAGCGTGTTCGAGGTCGCCGGAGACCGACTTGACCTCAGTGTTGGTCGCCGATTTCGTTCTACAAAGATGTTTTGCAATCTAGACCCCAAAACGCGTTGAAAGCGCTTTGTTTCGCCCTCTTTTCTAAACCCTCGTCTCCTCGTCTTTGAGGCCTGGCTTGCCATCCCGCATTGGTCCAGTACGCTGAATGTCGCCCTCGCCCACGTTGGTTTCGCGCCCATGCTTTCGACGCATGTTGAACGGTTATAATCTCGGCGTACCCTTCCGTCGGAGCAAAGATGCCGTGTAACACGCCTCCGTCGGATACGGCCAATCGACTCGCTTACGGCCTACAAGTCCCGTCAGAAGCTTTCCTGGGTCATCGCAGCTTTCTCTGTTGGAAAGGTCTTCTGGTTTGCCTTCCCCTGTGGTGCCGAGGTCCATCTAATGATGATCAGCACGTATCATCCCATTCACATGTCAACTCACTGTCATCAGTAACTATAGACGCTGCCATTACGCACGATAGTCTCGGGGAAAAGTGGTGAAAGTTGGCAGGGCCGAGTTGTTTGTTGTGGCTGGTTGGCCTGTGAGACAAACTGCGAGAAACCCGGCGTTCCTACACACCGCCACTTGCACCAACTCGCTGAAGTATCCCCAGTCCTTATGCTTACCCAGTTCAAGGACCATCCTCCCCAAGGTGCAATAATCTCCGCACCAATCCCAATAATGATGACTCTCGGCCCTCGGCTTCCCAGGCAGCACCGCCTCCGGCAAATCAAGCGCCTCCCGCCTTCCCGTAATCCACATCATCGGCGCTGACATCATCGCTCGCGAGGTCGTCGCTCCAGAAACTCCGGGCCTTGCTCAAATCATTCGTGAGTTTGGTGGAGATGTCCTCCAACCAAACCGGGTCCTTGGATCGTTTGAAAGTTAGGACAAATCGTATTTTCAGATCAGGTCAAAGGGAGGAAGGCGAATGGTATTGTTTACAAGAAGGCGATTTTCTGAAGGTGACTGGAAGTTCGTTAAAGGAGGAGAAAGTGCGCGGGGTGGACGTGCTGTTGCTTATCGAGATGGGGCTGAGCATGCTTGTGACTGCTTCTTGGTATCCGTCATTCATCCTCCGGAAAAGGTCCACCCATCTCATCCCCTTCTTGTTATAAAACTTAATAGAGACTCAACGGTCATAATGATAGCTGTTCGCGATTTTGTTCGCACAAACAGAATCTTACGTAAAATTCTACTTTGTGTTTCCTTCGCTCGACGCTCCGAGCCTGTAAGCAGCGGCTTCGGCGATCCCTTACACCTTTGTTTGGGGCATTCCTGAGATCCCAGGTCCATCTGCCTCTTAGGAGGTGGCCTCCGGGAGTGTGAAATGTTCATGTTTAGCCCGTACGCATGTCTTCTGAGTGTTGGCGGGCTTGTTAACTAAGACTCACTTCCACCTAACCGTCATCACTACCACAACGGTGCCAGCATCCCCAGCCATGGGTATTAGTCTAACGGATCGGTACCTTATCGCATTTTACTTCCACGTTTGAAAGTAATTTGTTCCGTAGAGCAAACACGGTGGCTGCCATAGCCAACAGCTAAACGTGCGTCCTTGCACGCCAGCAACGCCATTTCCTCATGGTCTTCCACTTGTACATGTTGAGATCCGCAAGCAGGAAAGAAACAATAACACTTCCATCTTCCATTAGACAGCTGTTATCCTACAGTGAGTTTCTCCAGCCGAGAAGTACTCAGGGTAGGGCTCGAGGGGCGCGTCATAAATGAGGGTTCAGTTGAAGAGCTGCTGTGGAAGGGCATGAGACAAACTCCGAAATATTACGACTTATAACAGGTGAGTTGCGGTGATTGCGGGTATGACCGCATCCGGGACAAGACGGAGCTGACCTTGATACACGGTGCATCGCAGTCTATCCGGGCAATCGCGGGGATGGTCCTGAGAATCCAGAAAGGCGAGCTAGATTTCCATTCCTGGCAGGACGCCAACGCATGGATTCGGAAAGGAGGAGGTTTCTGGGTGTGTGCTGCCACATTTACCTAACCGAAATCAGTGCCAAGAGTTTGAAGCCATTTGTTCACCGTACCGGATTTGCAAAACCTTGACCGAACCGTCCGATCAATTGCACTCCCCATACCACACCGACGAAGCTGTATTAAAGAGATCTAGGTAGGGTCGTGTATAGTATCCGGGCGGGCTCGATCTTTGCCATCGACCAAGAAGACAGCGCCCTCAGGGATGCTCGGACAGGACATAGGATCTCCGAGTCTCGTGAGAATCAACGGATCAAACCTTAGAACATTCCAATTACAGGAAAGGCGCTTAAATGAGAAGAGAACTCGTGTCGCTTATTTTGAGTGGCTGCACGAATTAAATGCATGCACCAGAACGCCTGAAGGCCTGTACGAACCCCACCCCTGAACCTGTGAACCAAACAAGGATTTGACAAGTCAATGTCTGTAGACCACGGAGCGAGACTCGTCCGGACTCAGCCAAGTTGGACAATAGCAATCCCTACCTACACGTTCCAAAGGGACTGACAATGTCATTGTTTTCGCTCTGCTACCGAATGGGTGGCTTGACGTTGACCCGGGGCTGAACGCTGCTTCCCGGTCCTCGGAACTGCATACTCTTCGTTATTATCATGAAGCAGCCCAGGGCTCAAGCTTTGCCTACATATAAAATCACACTATCCGATTATCGTATATTATTCCTCCGCCGAGCGAACAGCCTGAGGAGCGTCCCTTCGACGGAGTATGATTTAGCTGAAGATGGAACCGGAGAGGATGTGACTCGCATAGAATACAGAAAGAAGAAGGGAAAGAGCAGAAAACAGACATCTGCTCGCCGTACATCAAGTAGGGGGCGATCGAGGTGCGGGAAGTCCGTGTAGCGCTACCCGTCAACGGGAGCAAGCGCCGTAATCACAGAGGCAAATTGTAATCTGTGTAGAAGTGACTTTAGAAGATGAATCTTACGGCGTGGATTTGAATTGTGACTCACAAAGCCATCTGCTTCATCTAGTCCTGGATTCAGGGAACCTGCCCCTGATGTCGCACCCGCTTTCCCTAACCTTCACAACAGGGTCGATTGAGTGACTGACACCCGTCGTTGACGCAGCTGTTTGGCTTGAGCGAGCTCTCTCCAGTGGACGAGCATCTCGATTCTGGCCAGCTTCTTCCCGAAGGACGTGAAGGACAGCTGAGAAGACCGGTTGAAAGTCGGCTCTGAAAGTGGTGCCGAGCGTAAGACGAGATACTGAATACATGAGCAATTTCGTAATCCAGAACGCGGGCTCAGGGAGCTGGGTGGGAAGATGGAGCTGAGCGTTGGTGGTGGGGTTGGGGTCGATGAGACGTCCCTGAACAACAGTGTAATCGAAACGAGCCATTGTGTGCAGTAGGGACGAGAAGAGAAGTTGGGAGGTAATAATAAAAACCACGGCGAACTCTGCGACTATTTCAATCCTTGCAATGCGAAGATCCGGTACAGGTTGGCTTGGTACCACCCAGAAAGCAGAAGATGTTCTACGATCACGTTGATTTCTGGCACCATTTCAACGAGCAATAAAGTATCATCTTGCCCTCTTGTTTTCTATGACCTCCTTTGTTTTGTGTTGTGATGATTTCGGGGACTACCCAATGAGAGGTTGCCTGTTTCCAACTGGGGATGTCAACACCCGAGGCGTATCGCCACCCTCGCTCCGCCTCGCAGTGAGCATGACTCTTCCGCCTGTCTGTTTCATTCTACGCGCGAACGCTATCGCATAGATAGCTGGAAGCAACTAGGGTGGAGGTGATGACGGGGTATTGGATAACCTACGGTTCCCGCACATTGTCCAGGACGGGTTTCATTAGCTTCCGGTAAGCTATCAATCTCACTGAATACAATTTTTGGGGCCAATGCGCGGCCTAGGTACAAAGCACATCACCGTCGAAAGTCTCAAAGACCTTTCGCCCTAACGTTAACTTGGGATGCCGCTGTTTCTGGCACACTCATGTGACTCGGACTTTCAATTTCACCTCGGCGCCAACCAAGCTTATTTTCCCCCCTACTTTTGCACCGAAAGGTGAGGACATTGCGCCCAACTCGCTCACTTCTTCGTGAATGCTATAAATCTGCACAACCACGAGAGTAGCTCTCGGAAGACCTAGAAGTCTTCAAGCGGCTTACTAATGGTACACTACAAGAGCCGGAAAACCATAAGTTGATCAAATCGTGGGCTCTTGGGCGAGAAGAAGAGGAAACGGGGAAGACGGGCGCAGACGCTTCACAAATACACCCCCTCCCTTCAATTCAGGAGGCTTCCTTGGGATACCAGCTTTGTGATCTTTAAGCGCCCAGGGCAAACCTGGCATCTTCCTCATGTTTTCCAACCGAAACAAATTGTTTGCAAGATACGTCATGGTCTTGTCTCCTTCCACAGATAATCTATCGTCTCCCTCCTCGAGTGCTGGGTACCGCTTCTGACTCAAGTACGGCTTCTCAAAACGATGAGCAACCTTGCACCGCGACGTGTTCCAGGAGTGGAAAACACGTAAGCGGTAACCCTTCCTCACGTAACCGTCGGTGCGAAACCGGTACCGGTTTTGACCCTTTGCGAGCCAACCACCCGTCAACTCCGGAGTACCGCCGACGCGAGACGTCGAAAAAAGGACCTCGAGGTTCGAACACCTTTCATATAATCCTCCACCTCCCCCTCATCCCAGCAAACTCTTTCATTCCACCATCATTCTCACAGTAAAGAGTATGCGCAGTAAAATATTAGTCAATAATCAAGTTATGTATACACGCCAACGTACAGGCAATCGAGTAAACCAAGTGAGAGTAGGAGCCATTTTGCAGGATGGGGGCATCCTGGCAGCCGATGAAAGAACCTCGACGAGCCCACAAGCAAATGTAGGGTTAGTCGCCCGGATCTCCCTATAAGCTCGGGGTCAAGCACAGGCATTTGGGTAGGAAAAACTGAAACCTGTAGCGCCACCTGCAGGAGGTTGAGCGGGTGATCAGTATCACGCCAAATCCCTTGGAGTGGGCTCGGGAATATTGTAAAGCGTTCTGAGTGTCCGAGATGGGCCAAAGCAACTGTAAAAGTTGCGAATCGCTGACTTCCCTGAAAGCTTTTATCTGCTCTTCGAGCCTTTTCAAGTGGAGCTCGACGTCATCCCCAAATTCGAGACCAAACTGGTTCGGAATCAAGGTCACTACGTATTCCATAGATTACAGAAGGCATATCGGAAAATGGAATGCCTTGCATTAGTCAAGGGATTGTCATCCGGAGATCTCTTAGCAAGTGTTTGAGGACCGCTCGATCGATTCATGCTCAACATGTGGTGGTCATGGGCCTTTCATGGTATCAGACGGGCTTCTCTGATTATTTGAGTCTCTTGCGATGAGAGCCGATTCCCTGTAGCAGACTTTCGCGTAGTATTGATACTTTGTACTGGACGAGTTGGTCCGCTTGTAGTGATCGCAGGCTCTTCCGGTGACGTGGATCTAGCTCTGCGGTTGAGGCAGGGTGCGGACAACCTATTGAGAGATGGCCTTCCCGGGAGTTGAATCGCGTTGGGACGAACTCACCCGTTCGTAATTCGTGTTAGCGAGCATCCTACACTTCCAGCGCGGTGAGTTTGATAGTCTGAAGCCCTAGATGCCTGCTTGTCAGCAGAGACATTACTACATCGATAAAAAGCCTTCCACTCCTGTCGCTCTCCTGTGCGCAGATGACTTGGCCCTACGAGGCGCGAGAACTGCATCGCCTAAGATTGATCAAGCATGTGGCTTTTCATTCCGACGGCCGGGAGGGTATATGGTAGCGGTCAGCGGTGCTGGTCACTGTCAAAGATATGACGTCGGTGTCGCACCAGTGTCCTGAGCCCTGGCTCTGTTCGAGTTGAATCCAAGGCCTCAAATACGGTAAGAAGAGAAACTCAAGCATATGAGCTATACAGAAAGGACAGATAATATCAGTAAGTATAGTTCAATCTTTGATCAGGAAGGGGTCACGTTCGACCAAATGCTCAGGTACGCCATCTCTCCCCTGCTCTTCTTTGCATTGGACCCTTCGTGAATTACCATTTGCTCTATCTCTATCCATACTCTTTCTCTCGCTCCTTGCTTCAAGGCAGCTTGTGGTGTCTCTTGTCCACGAGCTGCCACGCATATTTCATCATCCCGATTTTGATAGGCAAAGCAATGGAAAGGAATCAACCATAATCATCCTGAACGGTCCCTCAGCAATGTCGCTCTCCGGATCCAACGTGGACGAGCCTAAGCCGTCGAGGACTTCCGACCAGCGGGCCGCCGACGGTGATACTTTCGCTGGCGAAGCTTGACCCATACGACGATGCAAAGAGGAACGAGTGAGAAGCCTGAATGGAGGAGATGTAAGGCAAGGTTTCAGACCGAGAGGTCGCTGTACTGGTAGAGATGCTGCAGCGGACAACACCTGCAGACTAACCTTCGGAACTCCGTTCCATTTCTCCGAGTGATGGGCCAATTCCATCTTTTCCACCATCTCATTCCAAGCTTCCTCCTACTGCTTCCTCAAGAGATTTGTATCTGTTTTGAAGTAGCCCTCCATGTGGCTTGTCAAAGGGACTGGTGGACGTCAGTCGAGGATGCGATTTCGGGGCTGCCGCGGGCAGGAGCAAGCGGCGTGACCCTTCACGCAAGCAACGCCGTATCCTCATGTTGCTTCCAGCTCGGGATTTCCCTTGCTCACGCTCTGCGGCGAAGTCCACTCTTCGGAGTGGCCTGGAACTTGCCATGAATCACACAGGAAATATATTCCAAGATACTCTCAATCTTCGGACCGCTAAGGGTCGCAGTATTGTCTCGACCTGGCTCAGATGAGACCCGATCAATAGATTCAATAGCCACTCTAGAGTATAGTCTAACCTTCGATCTTCGATTGCTCTCGGTAAATGCGCGCCGAGCATGGAGTCTATGCTCGAAGCAAACATTCCTTTGGAACGCGTTGACTTCCCCATCAAGTTGAGCGGCCTTGCAGAATTTATCGGGCTTAACCAGCAAGGAGATCACAGGTAGACTAATGATCTTCTAAGTTTGATTACTTTGAGTTCAAGATGAGGGGAATTTCGGCTGAACCATTGTAGGCAAGGATAACAGGTTTCTTTGGTACGAGTTCCATCCTGAGACATTACCGACCACTAGCCAGCCGAACTAGGTAGTATATCTTGATTGAGCTGCTTGCAAAGTCTTGCATCTGCTAAGCTAGAGAACTGCATATTACCCAAGAGGAGGATAGCGAAACCCCGCCAGCTGTGGTCCATGCCTACCTATCTACGTCAGGGATGGCGGAACTTGGAGCGCTCCACCCTCATGATGTCTTAACCTAGACATTTATTTTGACCTCGAGCCCAGATTGGGTTGGAGGTTGAATAGGTTCTTTTCACCGGTATCTAAAGCTTACTGTCGCTGTAACCCCCACTGTTCCCAATATATTCACAAGCGCCATTTCGAGTCCGAACTATCCTTTTGGAAATGATGTAGCTGGAATCTGAGCCGGGCAATTTGAGAGATCACGCAGAACTTGCCCTTGAATAAAACTTCATTTGACGTTATGTGACGCAACTTGACTTGAATTTCCGTCACTACAATAAAAATTGTTCCTACCTCAAATTACGGCGGGGATCGAACTGACTGCGATTTCGCCCACATTTTCCATAGTTATTCCAGGCGACCTCTTGATAGTCCATATTTCCTGGACCTCGCTCGCTCTAATTACCCTTTGATTGGACAGACCGGAGATGACACCGTTAACATGCCTGGTTTGCCGGTACGCCGCAAACGACCTGGGTCTTGCTAGAGTTCTTTATCAGGGTTTGGAAAGCGTCGAGGTATCGCTTATCGAGACCTGCCCTCGGCTGAGTCTTAGTCCCTTCAGCGGATCACCCTTCTCTCCCAACATTCGTTGACGGCGCAGTCAACGAACGAGGACGTTCAGGTTATAGCAAATCAGAAGAATATATTATGGTACAAGATTCCATACAATGACTTGTACAGGAAATACACTGCGATACTCGGACCTGCTTCGATGTTGATTTTAGCGATGGCGGGCTTGGTGCCGTTCAACTTGAGTAAACGGGACAAAGCACGGCATCATAGAAATAATTTAAGGAGTCAATTGGTTGGTGAAGACGAGTGAGCTTTTGTACGAGAGTAAAGGGTGTAAGCCTGTGGATTCTAACTCACACTGAGTTGGATTGGTCAGTGCTACGATGCGTCATGTTTGCCCCGCCTCTGCCAACCTGTCCGACGGGGTCCCTTACGTGACTATTAACGACGTCCAGCAGGGCTTGGGAGCTTATAAAAGCTGTCTGTTCCGTGTGAAAATTGTTGTTTCCTGCTCTGGTCTCCTCTGAAAGCGCGAGTGTGACGCATTCAGCGATCTGGTGGTGGAATGCCCTCATGGCAGCTACGGAGCGGTTCAATGCGAGGTGATAGACGAGAGATGAAGAGTATAAGGCAGTCCGGGGAACAGCCTTGAGAGGAGCGGCGGGTGATGGGATTTGAAAGACGGAGGGGGAAGAGTGGATCCGAAGGAGTGCGTTATCTGACTGAGGCATCGTACGGTCAGTGTAGCTGGGAAAAAACAGAGGGTGATTTCGTTGATGGCAAAAGTCTTAAAGAGCCAGCGATTTCGCTGTTTGGATCTTGTCAGCTGCTCGATCGTCTTGAGAGTGGCACGCCTAGATCTAGCTCCTTCGACCATGACGGCACACTGCGCGCGCTCTTCGCACGGAGTTTACGACCCAATCCATTCCATAGATTGGAGACTGACAATTCCCTTCTTCTGTTCTGTGTTCGGCGTTCATTAGACTTGACAGTGACCCAAGGGCCTGGCACCTTCGGGCGTGTCACAGAGCCAATTGGAGGTTCCAACTAATTCATTTCTCTCCATTTGTGAAATCGAGCTTGAAAGAGAATATTCCTGGGGCCTTTGCATTCTATCCACTCTTCGAGAAAGCGCCATAATCCCTAGCTTGCACGGACAAACCTTCCTTGAATTGACATTTGGGGGAACGGCCCCCAAAAAGAGGTCCCCTCTATATCAAGGAGTTCTAGATGGTACTGAAGCTATGTCATCGGACGCCAGGGCTAGTTCTATGATGTGGCTCAGCGCTGACCAGCTGTTCCAGACTCGTGAAGCGACCCCATCTCCAGTGCCCGAATAGCTGAGGCATCTGGGGACAGGTTTTACTCAACGAGAACCGAGCTCGACTTTAAACCGTTGAGAGCCCAACCCCTCCAGATGTTATAGAGAGCGATCGTCCGGTGCCTTTCCTTCACTCCCAGCCTCGCAGTCTGGCACCGATCTGCGTTCTACTCCATGCACGCCCGAATGGGGCAGAGGGTTCCGAAACAGGAATGCCTTGCATCCTCGCCCGTTAATCTGGTTCCGGCTGTCTCCTTCGTGAGATCCGTTGTGGATGGCAACGACCTTGCGAGGTAGGATTTCCTCGGCTTAACCCTTTTTCGTGGCACACGCGGTCCCGCTGCGCTAGAACGGCGCAAAAAGCTAAATGGGGAGCTTGCGGTGCAAGAGAGAAGTCGGAAGAAAGTTCAGACGTAGGAACAATTGCTCGAAAATCACCAGGAACGAGCGTTGAGGGGCGTTTGCGTCCGGACTGGATAAGGTTCCTCCCGCCCTATTCTGGTAAAGCTGCCGTAGCGGACACCAGTAGCCAGTAGTCTAAGCAAATTAAAATGAACAGCGTGTTTGTAAGCATGGTCATTCAAGATGGGGGTTAAGTACCCAGCGTAATAGGAAGTTGATATCTTCTTTTCCTTGATGTTGACGGTCCGGTGTTCGGATATGAAGGTGGTTTAGCGAGTTAAAAGTAATTACACCCGCCTCCCGACTGCAACTGGAAGGCTTTGGTGAGTGATGCGTGTGGAGGGCTACCGATTACCGATTGTCGGTTGCTCGGTCGTCGTTCCGAGAAGGCTTTGGCAAGCGGGTGGTGGAGCGGATTCTCCAGCTCTGTTCGTTCCGGTATCCTAACGCTACCCCTCGGTGTTTCGGCCTGGTTTGGGTGCTGGTTTCGTCACGGTTTCTCACCTGGCCCACCCTGTTGATGCCGATTTGATGCTACGCACGCTTTTCGTGCATGCCGCGAGGTGTTTTCCCAAGCCTCACCATTTCCTCAACACTAGCCGTGCCAACCCCGGCAACACATTGGGAACAAACGTAAGCAGGACGCTGTCGAGGAGCCCAAGATCTATATACCCCACCACAGACATCAGCTCTGCCTGTTTCACTGCCTGCCGTTCTGTGTTCGGATAATATATTTCGTACCTTTCAGGTATGTCTCTTGTCATAAAAGTCACTATGAGGGCCCATTAGCATTAGCATCTTAATTGCTGAACGGTATGTATGTAGGTATGTATGCAAAGGACGGGGATCTCTGACTAAGGCGGTGGTGGCGACTCGAACGGTGAGAAAACCTCTACTGCTCCGGACCAGCCACGCCTCCCATTTCCGCACTCTATGCTGGGTGAGTCCGAGTCTTTCTCTCTCGAAGCCCCTCCTCCTTCTAATACTTCAAGAAATTACATTTATCAGTCGTCGGCCTAACAGGCGGCATCGCCTCAGGAAAATCAAGCGTATCCCGCCTCCTCGCGGCACACCAAATCCCCATCATTGACGCTGACATCATCGCTCGCGAGGTCGTCGCCCCAGGAACACCGGGACTTACTCAAATCATACGTGAATTCGGTGGAGACGTCCTTCAACCAAATGGGACTTTGGATCGCTTGAAGTTGGGACAGATTATATTTTCGGATGAGGTCAAGCGGAA
>WSTX01002681.1:0-31232 GCA_019633405.1 Tulasnella sp. 408 | reverse complement strand
CTCTTCCCCTTACGGCTTCCCTGCCAGCGCACAACGTCCCCGCCTTCTTCGTTCGGCAAGCGCAAATCCCACACCACGACAACTCCTTCTCTTCACATTGGGTAATACGACGACTCAACGTTGTGCCAATGAGTGGGACTCACTGTTCTCGCAAGCCTCCCACCGCCCCGATTTAGACTCAAGGAGGGCGGTAGGGTCTGTGAATCCTGCTTCTTGAATAGTGCCGGGCCACGCGGGAAACAAGCTTGTGCACTGGGACACCACGGTGCCCTAACCTCCGTTTTGGAAATGAAAGGGAGATCGAAAAGCCCCCGACACGATTCACCTGTTTCCTGACGGCGAGCAACGTCCGCAGCAGTCGCCTTCACAACTTACGTGCAAGTCTTCCCATGCACACCCCCGTCGAGCATTCAAATTTTGTGCAGTATTACATATCCAGGTTTTCTTATTTTGAGCGCTACTACGTGACGAACGGGCCAAGTTGGGAACCGGACAGAAGGCGATGCTCGGAATTTGCAACAGGCACTTATAGCGGCCAATCCCCACCAGTGACGTTCCTTTTATCACTTAGACGGATACGGATAACAGTCAGATACGGAGCGCCCACCGGTCCCGCTCCGGTTCTAGAATTCAATTGAAGGAGTCTTGGGGAATTCCGTAGTGACCGCACCCGTTGCAGGACTAGTCGATCCTTGTGCAATGGAGGTCACGTCTAACCCCACTTGCAGAACCAAAAATAGTTGCAATGGCAAAAAGGTAACTTCCCTCTATATTTTAAAAGCTCTGTTGCTTCGTTTCGGGGCCGGTAGCTAAAGAGGGTCGCGTTGCTTTGTGCCATAATAGGTTCAACTAATTGGACTTTATTGGTATTTATGCCATGTATGTATCGGAGCTGCTGTACTTGGTCGTGGTCAGGTACAGATGTGACACTTACCAGCGGTGCACGCCTAGATAGTTCAGGTCCGTTTAAACTGCCACATAGGCGTTGCTCGCTGCATACGAAATACACCTTGTTTAGCGTTGGTGTGCCTGATGTACACATTGGCTTTCGAACCCTTCCACCACCGCGCGTCGGCCCTCCAGGTTCACCCAAAAACGCTCACAAACATCCGTGACTACGATGACCAGTACCGGAAGTAAGCCATATGCTAGTACGACACCGCATACGAATCCGTGAATAAAATCGCCTCGCAAACCCTGGCAGGTGCTCTCGAGATAGTGTTTCGGGGAGTAGACGGAACCGAGGCTGAAGAATTCATTGCAGCCTTGGAAGAACTGGCCTTTACCGAAGGATGGCATCGAGATCGAGAGCGAATGCTCTTTTTCGCCAGAAGTCGATTGAGACATCAAGCGCTTCGTTGGTTTGCAAGACTCGATCCGTCCAAAAAGAATGACTGGGACCTCTTCGTCGAAGCACTATTCGATCAGTATCCTCTGGTTGAAGCGCCCGCGGAGGCTGGGATTTCAACGCCAGTCTGGTAAGTCCGAATGCAAGTTCCTCGTTGTAAGCTGGACAAGACTCCGAGTCATCCTACCGCTGGCTCGCAGGTCAGCAACGACGTTCAGCCCCGGTGTTTCAACCCCCATCCTACCTCTTGTCCAGGATTTGGACCCACAAACAAACATTCAAGTCGAAAGACAGGTCCCAGGGGGTGAGACACGTCATTTTGTTACTCCGGTCAGCAGAGTATACGACCCTTCTATTCCGGGAAGGCAGCTCGGAGTACTTCGGGTCGTAGTTTTGCATGGGACAGCTATCCCGCAATACGTCTGGCGGGGACCCCCATTATTGAAAGGCGAATACAGTACATCACGTCCCGCTCAACTCAAGACAACAATAAATCGGCATGAGGCTCTCGTCGTTTGCTTTATGCCATCACCCGAACCCCACCTAATTGGATGTCTTGTAACGAATTTTCATATTTGCGTTACGTAAAAAAAAGCTCTCATATACTCTTCTAGAACGCAACATGCCGCCTCAATGATCTTTCCCTTGGCTACAGGTACTCTGATGTCAGGTTGAGTACTCCGAATTGATTCAGCGGGGCCTCTGTCGATAACCTGCGTCTGGATTTCAGCGAATACGATCTTTCCGTGACATATAGTGTGTGGTTTATTGGGGGAGATCAAAATATCGGAGCCTTTACAAGCCTGTCGAAGGTTTGGAACGTGCTGTCGGACGGTTCACTAGAAGCGTCACTGCCTGGTCGGTTTAATCTGCCAACCACTCGCAAACTAACCCCAACAGGCTGACGCTCTCGCTCGGCAATATCGAAATAACACTATGACGTTGACAACCGCAGTATATGATTGTGATGACTACGGTCGTTTTTCAAAAAAGGAAGATTTCAAGACTTCAGAGGTCCATCTCGACACTTCGAATATTTCAGTCCGCTTTGTGAAACCTGGCACTCCCCTCATCCAAGACGACCCCAATCGCAAGAAAGAATACAGTCGTCATGAGTTCAAGGCAGTGAGTTTCTACGGGTCTGTTCGGAAGAGGTCAGGGTCTCGAGCTTACTCTGGCTGCGAATGCGCCTTTTCCTTCGCTAGCGCATCGTGTTCGAACCGTTCTAGGAATGCGATGCGTCGCTGTCCATTACCCCCAGCGTATTTCTCCCAACTTGGCCATTTGACATTAATCAAGCTGCCCATCTAGCTGTGAGCTGCAATTTCTCTATTTATTGGAACACAAGATACACTTTCTATTGGCTATCACTGCATGGCTCTATTATGTCTATAGCCGCTGTTCAAATTTCTTTAGTCTGGGAGAGAGAGAGAACTATTACTTTGCCTTAATTATACACCGTGATGAGCTATTATCTGGCTCGACAGGCGATCAACTAACCAGTCCCCGCATATCTCACTCTATCCTCGACTGCGGCTAGGTTTTGAGTTTTCAGCTCTGACGCCTCCTGTGCCATAGACACCACCGGCTGGTCGGACTGCTTGTGCCATAAAAAAGTTTCATTCCTTTCGGCCGCCTGTCAAATATGGGGTGTTTGTCTGACTTTATGAAGTGATCTTGAAGGAGGAGTGAAATTTCCGAAGCTCCATCGCGGAACGGCTCCCGCAAGTTGTATACATGTTGATGGTCAGGCACAGAAATTGTGCTCGCAGCGGGACACACCTAGTCAATTTAAAAACGCACGTTGGCGTTGCTCGGGCTGCATGCGGAATACACTTTGTTTAGCGTTGATGTACACAAAGATTTTCAAACCCTTCCACCATCACGCGTCGGCGCTTCGACCGTTCACACAGAAAGACATACAAACACTCGTAGCTAGGATGACGAGTACCGGAAGTAAGTTATATGCCAGTAGGACAATACCTATAATTCGTTCATAGAATCCCTTCGGAAACACTAGCAGGTGCACCCGATATCGTGTTTAGGGGAACAGATGGAACCGAGGCTGAAGAGTTCATAGCAGCGATAGAAGACCTAGCTTTCACCGAAGGATGGTCTGAGGATAACATGCGAATGCTTCTTTTTGCCAGAAGTCGACTGAGACAGGGAGCTCTTCGATGGTTTGCAAGACTTGATCTACCCAAAAAGAAGGACTGGGATATGTTTGTCGAAGCATTGTTCGAACAGTATCCTCCGATCCAAGCGCCCGCGGAGGCTGAGATATCAACGCCAGTCTGGTAGGTTGCACTCATATTTCCGCTCCTTTCAGATTCCATGGATTTTGCCAACCCTCGCTTGCTCACAGGTCGGCGACAACGTTCAGCCCTGGTACCTCAACCGCCATCCTACCCTTCGACCAGGGTCTGGACCCACGGCCGAACATACATGATGAGATACATGCAACGGGGGTCAATATGCGGCATTCTGTTCCTCCACATTGCAAAGCGTACGACCCCTCTATATTGGGAAGACAGCTCGGGAGACTTCGCATTGTCGTTGAAGATGGGACGACAGGTCCACAGTATATTTGGAGGGGACGCCACCCGTTCAAGGGCAGTCCATCCTGTGATCAACTCAGGACAACAATCGATCGACAAGAGGCCCTTGTTGTTTGCTTTGTATCGACATCTGAGCCCCATCAAATCAGTTGCTTGGTGAGTGTTTGTGCTGGACGTGTGGCATTCAACCACCTCACGCATACGTATAGAACGCTGCATATCACCTTTCAGACCTTTTTCTTTATTACTGTGGGACGGATCCCCTGTTGAGCGTTCCACGCAGACACAGTGACCCGTGAATAGCTAACCAGCTATCTCATTTCTAGCCAATACCAGCTTTACGCGGCAAATGGAGTGGTGGCATGCTCTCATGTGGACGGATATGCTGTAAACGTCTCAAAAGTTTGGAATGTAGCGTCCGATGGCTCACTCGAAGCGTCGATCTGTGGTCCGTTTAAACTGACTAACCGCCCGTTCAAGCAAGGAAACTGATTGACGTGCTCTTTCGGCGATATCAAAACACCAATGCAACGCTGATAACGCAGTAAATGATCCCAGTTCATGGGATGGGCGAGGCCACACGAGGCAGCTGGAGGACTTTAAGACTTCGGAAGTTCATCTCGATATCTCGGGTGCCTCAGTCCGCTTCGTGAGGGTCGGCACACCTCTTTGGCAAGATGATCCTAAACGCAACACGCAACTGGGTCGTTATCATTTCAAGGCGGTGAGTTTATACAGCTCTGCAATGCAACGTTTGGGACCCAAGCTTACTCTCCCCACTCGCTAGCGGATCGTATTCGAGCCATTTTGAGGATGCCTAAAATTACTGCACTTATGTGTTACTGTATTCCTACAAGCCAAGGTATTAAAAAGATGTGCACGTTAGTCTGAAATCGGCGATTTCTGTGCGTTGTGACGGGTCCAGATTGTTGATTGGGCATCACTACATCGCTGTATCATCCTCTGCGAGACCCCGCCGGAAAGAAACCGACCTTTCAAGATTTTGTGCAGTATACATACCAAGGCTCTCTTATGTGAGCGCTACTACGTGACGAATGGGCCCAGTTGGGAACCGGGGAAAAAAAGGCTGTATACCGATTTCCGCGGAATACACATTTGGCGTGCCCGATGTACACATAACACATTGCTTTCGAACCATTCCACCACCGCACGTCGGCCCTTGGACTATTCATCCAGAAACCCTTTCAAACACTCGTGAATAGGATGGCGACTACCAGAAGTAAGTCATATGTGAGCACGATACTGCCTATTCATACGTTAATATAGACCCTTCACAAACTCTGGCAGGTGCTCCCGATATCATGTTTCGGGGAATAGATGGAACCGAGGCTGAAGACTTCATAGCAGCTTTAGAGGAATTGGCTTTTACCGAAGGCTGGCATCGGGATCGAGACCGAATGCTTTTTTTCGCCAGAAGTCGATTAAGACACAAGGCACTTCGCTGGTTTGCAAGACTTGATCCGTCCAAAAAGAATAACTGGGACCTCTTCGTCGAGGCACTATTCGACCAGTATCCATTAATGGAAGCTCCCACGGAGGCCGAGATTTCCACCCCAGTCTGGTAGGTCCCGAGCAAGTTCCGTTCCTTTTAGCCTCGATGAGATGTTCCCCATCTTGATTCGCTGCCAACGGTACTAGGTCTGCGACAACGTTTAGCCCTGGTCCTTCAACAGCCATCCTCCCTTCCGACCGTGTCCTGGAACCTGAAACGTGCATACAAGACGAAAGACAGGCGACAGAGACTAACACGTTCAAGCCTTTGCTTCCCCGTAGCAGAATATACGATCCTTCCGTTCTGGGGAGAAAGCTCGGGATCCTTCGCATCATCCCCGAACATCCGACGACTTGCCCACAATACATCTGGCGGGGACGTCGCCCAATCTACTCGTCGGCGAGTAAAGGATATTTGGCGACTGTGTACCGTGGTTCACTTGGCATCACCATTGATCGACACGAGGCACTTGTTGTGTGCTTCATACCATCGGTTGACGCCCATCAAGTTGGATGCCTGGTAAGCCCTTGCGCAGAATAAAGGCTTCGCGGACCATCTGATGAGCTCACGTAGAATGCTACATTCAAATTTGGGGACCTTTTTCTCTCTCGTCATTCAACTGATCCTCCGTTGAGCATTCCAAGCAAGACACGGTGATCCGCTAGTAGCTAACTAGTTCTTTTCGTTTACAGTCAATACGAGCTTTGCGTCGCAAATGGAGTGGTGCCGGTCCTCAATCAGGGCGTTGGGTACCCCGCTTTCGTCTCAGAAGCTTGGAATGTAGCATCGGACGGCACACTCGAAGTGTGCATGTCGCTGACATCTGGTTCGTTTAATCCAACGATCCACGCTTTCGGTCAAGTAATAAAGCTGACGCGCTCGGTTGACGATATCAAAACATCAATGTAACGCTGGGAACACGCAGTTGACGATCCCAGTTCACGCGATGGGGACGTTTACACGAGGAAGCTGGAGGACTTCAGGACTTCAGAAGTCCATCTCGATACCTCGGGAACCTCGGTCCGCTTTGTGAAGCCTGGCACCCCTCTTTGGCAAGACGACCCTAAGCGCAACACCCAAGCCAGTCGTTATGATTCCAAGGCCGTGAGCTTATACAGTCGTATAGTGCAAGCTTGGGACCCGGACTTACTTATGGCCTCTTCTCCAGCGCATCGTATTCGAACCATTTTAAGGATGTAGAACGTCATCATACTTCTCCATGGTATTTGTGCAGACCAGGGCATTAATAAAGTTCCATTCCTTTCAGCCACCTGTCGAATAACGGGAGTTGCCTGATCATGACTTAATGTCAGGTATGAATTGATCTCTAAGGAGGAGTGAAATTTTTCGGAGCTCCATCGCGGAACTGGTCTCGCGATCTGTATACATGTTGATGGCCAGGTACAGAAATTGTACTTACAGCGGTGCATACCTAGTCAGTTTAAAACCGCACATTGGCGTTGCTCAGGCCGCATGCTAGACACACTTTGTTTGGCGTTGGCGTGCCTGATGTACACATTGACTTTCCAACCCTTCCACCACCGCGTTGGCCCTTCGACCGGTTTTCCGGACACGCTTAGAAATACCCGCGACCAGGATGACGAGTATCGGAAGTAAGCAATGTGCCGGTATGATACCGGTTATGAATTTGTTAATTAAATCCCTTCGCAAACCCCGACAGGTGCTCCCGATATCGTATTCAGGGGAACGGATGGGACCGAGGCTGAAGAGTTCATAGCAGCCATCGAGCGGCTTGCTTTCACTGAAGGGTGGTCCAAGGATCGAGAGCGAATGCTCCTTCTTGCAAGAAGTTGCTTGAGACACAAGGCCCTTCGGTGGTTTGCAAGACTCGATCCATCGAAAAAGAATGACTGGGACCTCTTTGTTGAGGCACTGTTCGATCTGTATCCTCTGGTCGAAGCGCCCGTGGGGACCGAGATTTCAACACCAGTCTGGTGAGCACAAAACCAAGTTCCGATGCTTTAGATTGGACGGGCCTGAATGCGTCACCCTCACTGGTTCACAGGTCAGCAACGACGTTCAGCCCAAGCGCTTCAACCGCCATCCTACCCGCTGACCAGGGTTTGGATCTCCAGCTGAATATGCAAGACGAGGGACATGCGACGGGAACCCAGACACGGTATTCTAGATCTGTACTTCCGCCTAGCAAAGCATACGACCCTCGTGCTCTCAAGACACAGATCGGGATCCTTCGCATTGTAGCCGAAGATGGGGCGACTTGCCCACAATACATCTGGCGGGGCCGCCCCGCGGTCTACTGGATTTCAAGTGGCTGCATGTCGGCTGTACCGTATGATCGACTTTGTACCACAATTGATCGACAAGAAGCTCTCGTTGTTTGCTTTATACCATCAGACAAATCCCATTTGATTGGATGTCTGGTACGGGCTTTTGCAACATGTGCGTTATGCAAATGCCTCATTTTTCTTTCATGTAGAACGCTTCATACAACCTTGGAGATCTCTCTCTTTGCTATTCTCCCGCGGATAGTTGGTAAAGTCATTCAAAAAGAAAAGTCGCCGCGAGTGGTTAGATGTTAACGCAACGTCTCAGGTCCGAACTTCGCGTGGCGAATGGGGCGGTTGCGCTAGAACAAAATACCGCAGTGGGCACGAACATCTCCAATATCTGGAACGTGCTGTCTGATGGTTCACTTGAAGCGTCACTCCGTGGTTCGTGGAACATCTCCGTCCGCTCACCCGCTTGCCCAAATAAGCTGAGGTTCTCTCCCCGTAATATCGGAATTATGGTGTGACTGCTGGGATGTACAGACACCACTTCACGCGATTCGTACGGCAATTACGTCAGGAAGGACTTCAAGACTTCCGAGGTGCTTCTCGATACCTCAGGTACTCAAGTGCGCTTCGTGAAGCCTGGCACTCTCCCCTGGCAAGACGACCCCAAACGTAACAGGGGGGTCGCTCGTTATGATATCAAGGCGGTAAGTGGATGCAGTGCTATCATACAGAAATCTGAGCTCACTCTAGCCGCGCCCACCGCCTTTTCCCCAGCGCATCGTATTCGAGCCATTTTAAGATTGCAAAACATTGCCATACTGCTTCGCCATTGTATCTCTGTAAACGGGGGCGTTAAATTGAAATTTGACTTGTACATCAACTGGCAATTCGTAATATCTTTGTTTGTTGAGACTCGTATAGGGTCGCCCAGCCCACGACGTAGCTATATCACCAGTCTGCAAAGCACCACCGTCAGGAAATCCTTTCCAGTTACCGGACGCACGACCCAACCTCTCTCTCTTTCTCTGAGAAGATATCGTTGAAGTCGCGGCTCGCGTGACGGGGCTGGCGAATAAGACCCCATGTTTAGCATTTAGCGTGCCTGATGTAAACATCGCCTTCGAACCCTTCCACCACCCCGCGGCAACCCTCGACGTTTTATCCAGAAGTGCACTTAAAACCCCATCATAAATGACGAGTGCTGGAAGTAAGTCATATAGCAATGCAAGCCTGCTCATGAATTGTAGCTAGAGTTCCCTCCGGCAGGTGCTTCCGATATCGTGTTCAGAGGCCAGGACGGGAACGAATGCGAAGCGTTCATTGCAGCCATAGAGGAGCTTGCTTTTACTGAAGGATGGTCTGAGGATCAAAAGCGGATGCTTCTTTTCGCCAGAAGTCGATTGAGACAGGGAGCACTTCGGTGGTATGCGAGGCTTGACCCGTCCAAGAAGCAGGACTGGGACCTCTTCGTCGAGGCGTTGTTCGAGCAGTATCCTCCGGTCCAAGCGCCTGCAGAGGCTGAGATCTCAACGCCAGTCTGGTAGGTCCAAATTCCGGTTCGGCTCCTTCCGGCTTCATGGGGACTTTCCTTGCTCGCAGGTCGGCAACAACATTCAGCCCCGGTGCTTCAACTGCCATCCTACCCACCGATCAGGGAGTCGACCCACACCCGGACATACATAATGAGCGACATGCGACTGGGGTCAACACACGGTATTTTTTTCTGCCACATAGCAAAACATACGACCCCTCTATTCCGGGAAGACAAGTCGGGATACTTCGCATCGTGGCTGAAAATGGGACGGCCTCTCCAGAATATATTTGGCGAGGACGGCCTCCGTTCCAGGGTAGTTCTTCTTGGGCCCAACTTAGGACCACGATCAATCGACAAGAGGCCCTCGTTGTTAGCTTTATATCATCACCTGAACCCTTCCCGATCGGGTGCCTGGTAAGTGACTATGAAGGATATGTATCATGCAAACCTCACACATTCATGTAGAACGCCGCACACGACCTTTCAGACCTTTTTCTCAGTAATCTTTGGACTGATCCCCTGTTGAGTACTCCAGACAAGGCACAGTTACCAGCGAGTTGCTAACGAGTTATCTCATTATCAGCCAATACGAACTTGGTGTCACAAATGGAGTGGTGGCAGTCCCTAAAGAAGGAGCTGGGTACCCCGGATCCGTCTCAAAGGTTTGGAATGTCGTGTCGGATGGTTCACTCGAAGTGTACATGCCGTTGACATCCAGTTCGTTTAATCTAACTATCCTCCCATTCGGCCAAGCAAACCTGCTGACGTCCTCTTTCGACGATCTTAAATCATCAATGTAACGCTGGTAACGCGCAGTAAATGACCCCAGTTCACTCGATGACTACGGTCACTATTCGAAGAAGCTGGAGGACTTCAAGACTTCAGAAGTTCATCTCGCTACCCCGGGTACCTCTATCCGCTTTATGAAACCTGGCACCCCTCTTTGGCAGAACGACCCAAAACGCAACGCCGGAGTTGGTCGTTATGATTTCAAGGCGGTAAGTTGATTTAGGCCTCTGTTGCGGAGTTCGGAGCTAACGAATCTGGCCCTTCACCCCCTTCTCTAGCGGGTCGTGTTCGAACCTTTTTAAGGATATGTAGCACTATCGTACTTTGTCTTCGCATCTTCACAGACCAGGGAATTAATGAGATGTGCGCGTCAGTCCGACATTGGCAATTTTCTTTGTTGCGACAATGCGGACATTGGTGGGTAGCAGCATCAGCATCATTCTCTGCGAGGTTCCACCGTCGAGAAACGTACGCCATTCCAGTCGGGAAGGAGTAACCGTTCAGACATTGTTCTCTCCAGTAACAGATAGCCGAGCCGTAATCCGAGCAACGAGGTTGTAAAGTGGTCGTGACTTGGCATCTCGTCGAAAGCGCTTCTCCTCTTGCAGGGCTAGTTGGGCACACTTCATGTATGTATTGCCCCTTTTACGTACGCAATGTGTATGACGTTGCCGCCTTTGTGTTTTGGCATCGTCATCGGCTGGGGTCCGAATCAAAAGCGGGACGCTGGCGATTTGCAAACGAAGGACAAGGCGGGGGGATAATTGGACCCTGACATTTAATGTTTCCTTTTCGGCTTCTTCCGCAGCGTCAAGCGTCATCTTTCCCTTGAAAACAAGCTTGCACGACGCGACCATACGGCATGCCCGCTTCCATTTGGGAATGAAAGGGAAAAGACTATTCAGTTCTCTCCTGGCGACCAGCCACCGCAGCAGCCTAGTCACCCTCACCCATTACTTGCATGTGTTCCCTTACATGTACACCCTCGTCGACCAATCGAAACTTTTGCGCAGTCTACATGTCCAGGATTTATTCTATCGAGCGCCGCTACGAGGCGAACAAGCCCAGTTGTGGACCGGACAAAATTTGATCGGGGGTTGCAACGTGTACTTATTGTGGGTCAGTCTTCATCAGCTACGTTCGCTTCATCATTGAGCGGATACGGCTGGATACCGAGCGCCCGCCAGTTCTTCTCTGCTTTTAGAATCTGGAATGATGTTCGGGAATCCTGTCGTTTCCGCTCCGTCTCCTCCTCTCAAAGCTCGTCCGTGCGCATTGGCATCTCACGTCTCACCTCGGACACGGGCTGATCCAAGCATTACAGCGAAAAAAGGGTTTTCAATGAGTAAAGTTGATCCCCTGGATAGTTTAGCCAGTCCCTTGCTCCGTCTCGCCCGTGGCTAAAAAGACTGCTTGGTCGCGTTGCTCCGTACCACAGTAAAATTCCACCACTCGCAACCTCCGTTCATGTAACTGGGCTTGTTTTACTGTATTTCTTGTATCCAGTGGTCTCTGAGCGGCTGTGAACTCGTTTTCTTGAGCTTCTTGCGGAACGGCTCGTACAAGCTTTTCCATGCTGATGGTGGGGTACGGTAATTACGCTTACAGCGATGCATACGTAGCCAAAATTAGCTCCGTTTAGAGTCAGAAAATTGGCTTTGGTCAAGCTCCATACCAAATTCGCGGAATACACCTTGTTTAGCGTTGGCGTGCCTGATGCACACGTTGCTTTCGTACCGTACCACCACCGCGCGTCGGCCCTCCGACCGGTTATCCAGAAACGCCTACAAACACCCGTGTCTAGTATGACGAGTACCGGAAGTAAGTCATATGCTAGCACCATACCACCTCCAATCTGTGAATAGAATTCCTTCCCAAACCCTGGCAGGTGCTTCCGAGATAGTGTTTGGGGGAATAGATGGAACCGAGGCCGAAGAGTTCATAGCAGCCATAGAACGGCTTGCTTTCGCCGAAGGGTGGTCTGAGGACCAAAAGCAAATGCTCCTTTTTGCCAGAACTTGCTTGAGACACAAGGCCCTTCGGTGGTTTGCAAGACTCGATCCATCCAAAAAGAATGACTGGGACCCCTTCGTCGAGGCACTATTCGATCAGTACCCTCTGATCGAAGCGCCCACTGAGGCTGAAACTTCAACGCCAGTCTGGTAGGTCCAAGTACAAGCTCCAGTCTTCTCAGCTTCCGTACACTTTTCCAACATTCGCTTGCTCACAGGTCGGCGACAACATTCAGCCCAGGTGCCTCAACCGCCATCCTCCACTCCGACCAGGGTTTGAACCCACAGCCGAACATGTATGATGAAAGGCATGCGACAGGAGTCAATCCACGGCATTCTGTTCTTCCGCATTGCAAAACATACGACCCCTCTATTATGGGAAGACAGCTCGGGATACTTCGCATTGTCGTTGATGGTGGGACGACAGTTCCCCAATATATCTGGCAGGGTCGCCACCCTTTTAAGGGCAATTCATCCTGGGAGCAACTCAGGGCCACAATCGACCGACAAGAGGCACTGATCGTTTGCTTTCTGCCATCACCTGAAGTCCACCCAATCTCCTTGTCGAAACCCTCTTCCAGTTGAAGGTGAATTGGCCGCCGAGGCTCTTAGAGCAGATATTTAGATAAGGACTCGTGTGGCAAGGTCAATAAAGTGGTCATAACCTATCATTCGCCCCCCCCGGTCATACCCCTCTTTGGCAATATGGGGCGCAAATCGTCTCAGGACGCACCGCACCACATCCACAACACCCCACATTCCTTGTTCTTGTCACAAGTCATATGAAAGTGGCGGGCACTGTTGGTCCACAATTGACCACAAGGCACGGGTCTGGACCCTGACATCCAGTGTCTTTCCCTTTACGGCCTCTTCCGCCAGCACACAAACCTCCCTGCCCCACTCCTTTCTTATGTGGCGTGACGGTCCATGACCAACGTCTGAAAGAGGGAGCCCTTGCAACCTCGCATCGCGAAACCGCTCGACTTAATTAAGAAGGGCGTCAGGGTCCTTGAATCCTGCTTCTCGAGTAATGCTGGGCCACGTGAAAACGAGCTTGCGGGAATGTGACAACACGGCGCGCCACCCTCCGCTTTGGAAATGAGAGGAGAAACCCCTCCGACAGCATTCAGCTGCTTCCTAACGGGTGGCGTCCGCAGCAGCGGCGCTCACCAATCGGTGCGTTTAGCTGTCGGATTCGTTGACCTTCCAAAAATCTACCCACATACATATTATTTTCCCTATCCTTTGACTGGGTGATGAACGTCGCAGTCGGACGCTGTGATGACCCGGAGATGCACCCTCGCGTCTTGCGGTTACCACCTATCAGCTACGTTCTCGTCATCACTCGGAGTGAATATGGACATCCGGTTAGATACAAAGGACAAAGTTCTTCTGCACTTCTAGTAACTGCAATGGTATTGGACAGTTTCGTCGCTTCTTCTCCTGTTAGGGGACGGGCCTGCGCAACACCGCCGAATTCTTCACCCGTACATCGGCAGAACCAAGTATTTCGATGGAATAAAATATCTCGCAATGGCAGAAGTCAAATGGCTTTGGATATTTTACTCCTTTGCTGCTCTTGACCGCCTCCGGAGCTGGAGCTAAATAGGCCGCCGACTCGCGTTGCTTTTGAACCGTAATAAACTTCTACTTCTCTCCATCACTTGTCAAGCAGCTGGACTTCTGGACTTGGGGTCCGGCAACGGCAGGTCTCTGAGCACTCGCGGACATCTTATCTTCACTTCCGTACCGCTCAGTGCAAAACGGGTTTCCTGTGAAACGGCTCACGCAAGCTGTACGTCCTTATGGTCAGGTACAGGGCGCATAGTTGCTGGGGTGCTTACCTCGGCAAATTGGCACAGCTCGAAACTGACCAATTGGCGTTGCTCAGGCTGCATACTGAACTCCGCGGAATACACCATGTGTATTTAGCATTGGCGTGCCTGAATGTACACATGGCTGTCGAACCCTTCTACCACCCCGCGTCGACCGTTGACCTCTATCCAGAAGGCGTACTAAACCTCGTGACTACGATGACAAGTACTGGAAGTAAGCCGTCTGCCGATATGACATCCCTCACGGATCTGTAAATAAATTCGCTCGGCATGATTTTGGTAGGTGCACTCGATATCGTGTTCAGAGGCCAGGACGGGAACGAGTGCGAAGCATTCATCGCAGCCATAGAGGAACTTGCTTTCACCGAAGGGTGGTCTGAGGATCAAAATCGAATGTTGCTTTTTGCCAGAAGTCGACTGAGACAGGGAGTTCTTCGGTGGTTTGCAAGACTCGATCCATCAAAAAAGAAGGACTGGAACCTCTTTGTCGAGGCATTGTTTGAACAATATCCTCCAGTCCAAGCGCCCACAGAGGTTGAGATTTCAACGCCAGTCTGGTGGGTACAAATCCACATCCAGACTTTAAGTCGAGACAAGCTGATCCCCTCGCTTTCGGTGGACCGCAGGTCAGCAACAACATTCAGCCCTTCTGCTTCCACGGCTACCATACCCCCACTACATGATCTGGGCCTACATCCGAGCATCCAAGGCGAAAGACAGGCTACGGGGAGCGAGACACGTCATTCCGTGCTTCCACATTATAAAGTATACGACCCTTCTATTCCAGGAAGGCGGCTCGGGATCCTTCGCATCGCGGTTGAAAATGGAGAAACTGCTGAGCACCACAATACATCTTCCGGGGTTTCCCAAACTACTCGGAAGGAAATTATTACGGGACACGACCAGAATTCTATTCACTCGGTACCACCATGGATCGACAGGAAGCTCTCGTGGTTTGCTTCATACCCTCGAGCGAACCTCACCCAATTGGGTGCCTGGTAGGTGTTTGCGTGCAATGTGCTTAAATTTATGCAAAAATGCCTTATGCATTTTTGTAGAATGACACGTACAAATTTGGAGATCTTTCTCTCGGCTTTAATCCATTGAATACCGAGTTGAGTAATTCAGATTGACACACCGAAAGGCCAGAAGTTAACACACTGTCTCATTTACAGCATGTACCAGCTTCGTGTTCCGAATAGAGTTTCTTCGCCTTATCAGTTTGGCGGGGGGTCTGAATACCCCTCGAAGATGTGGAGTTTGTTGTCGGATGGTTCACTTGAAGCGTCCCTGTATGGTTCGTCCCTCTCGCTCTTTCTTTACCCAAGCAGGCCGACGTGCTATCTGGGAATTTTTTTTTAATTGACGTGACGGTGACCACGCATAGCCTTTGATCCCAATTCCGTCGATCCATACACCGGCCAATACACCAAGAAGGAGAATTTCAGGACTTCGGAGGTCCTCGTCAATCTCGCGGGTACGTCCATCCGCTTCGTGAAGCCTGGCACTCTACCCTGGCAAGACGATCCCAAGCGGAGCGCCCAAGACGGTCTGTATGATTTCAAGGCAGTAAGTTCGTGCGGCCCTGGTGTGCGGAGCTTAGAGCTCGAGCTAACTCTGTCTGCCGGGATACCCGTTTATCATTCAGCGCATTGTATTCGAACCATTCTAAGGAAACGATATATGCTAGTATTTAATTGCCGTCATGCCGCTGAAAAGTAGGAAATTAGCCATATCTGTAACGAGTCTATGATCGGCGACCTCTCTGTTTGTTGAGATGCTGACGCATCGTTAGCTGCATCAACCTCTTCGCTAAAGCCCACCGTAGTCACCAATTGGGGGCTGCATTGCCCAAGATATTCATATTCTCTGGGAATAGGTGTTTAGAAACTACTCGTGCACAATATACTCGCCTGACGAACTTGGCGAAAAGGTAACGGCTCGTCATCGTGTCGTCGGGAATTCCCCATCCCTCTGGGCCGAATTCGCTAAGTACGCATCCTCTACTATCCTATTACTGTACACAGCATGTATAAAACAAATGCGCCTTTTGTTGTCCTCATTGCAGCTCAATATTGATTGCAAAACGCTGGACCTTGTTAGATCACAAGCGACGAATTCACCAGGGCTGGGAGACCCCGACTTCCAATGACCTTTCTTCTTCCGTCAGCACACAACATATCCGCAATTCTTCGGCAAAACAGCGCAGATAAAGCCGGAAAGACACGTTACACGACGGATCCGACAGTTCCTTCTGTTCCCTAATGTGACGCGACGAGTCAATGTGCCAATGTTTGGGACGCAACAGTCTTGCCTGCAGCTCCACATCACCCCAATTGGGTCAATGCAGGGACTTCGTATGCGCCAACCGCTCTTTTGGAGATGAAAAAGGTAGGTCGAGACTATTCGCTGACGGCCAACGTCTGACGCAGCGGCAGCCTTCACAATGACATGCGTTCATTTCCATGTACACCTTCTTTGGCCGTCTAACGACTCGCGTCCCGCGCGGGTCGTATATCGGAATGTTCAGATACAGCTCTCGAACTCACAAATGAAAGATTCACGCAGATAAAAACTAGCTCGGTTTAGCCCTGGCTCATTAACGTTGCTCGGGCTGCGTATTAGGCTTTCGCGGGAGACGTCATAGTAAGCATTTGGCGTGCCTGATATACACATTGCTTGCAACCCTTCCACCACCCCTCGTCGACCGTTCGACGGTTTATCCAGAAGCGCTGATAACCCCACTTGACTAGGATGACAAGTATCGGAAGTAGGTCATAAGCATCTCATCCCGCGTCGCCCATGGATTGTGGCTAGAGCCCCTTCCATAAAACTTTGACAGGTGCACCCGATATCGTCTTCAGAGGAACAGATGGGAACGAAGCCGAAGAGTTCATAGCGGCCATAGAAGACCTCGCTTTTACTGAAGGATGGTCTGAAGATCACAACCGAATGCTTCTTTTTGCCAGAAGTCGACTAAGACACAAGGCCCTTCGGTGGTTTGCAAAGCTCGACCCATCCAAAGCCAGCGACTGGAAAATCTTTGTCGAGGCACTATTCGAACATTATCCTCTATTCGAAGCGCCCACGGAGGGTGAGATTTCAACGCCAGCCTGGCGAGTGCAAACCTGGGCTCCATTATTCTTAGATGCATAAGTCTGATTTCCTTCCTCACCCTCGCTGATTCGCAGGTCAGCGACGATATTCAGCCCTAGTGCGTCTACTGCCATTCTACCCTCCGACCAGGGTTTGGACTCGCGGCCGAATGGACATGATGGAGTCTATGCGACAGTGGTCAATATACGGCATTCCGTTCCTCCACCTAGCAAAAAATACAGTCCTTCTTTTCTCGGAAGCCAAGTCGGGATACTTCGCATCGTGGTTGAAGAGGGGACGACCGTCCCACAATATATTTGGAGGGGACGCCCCCCATTCCAAGGCACTACATACTGGGATCCGCTTAGGATCACAATCGATCGACAAGAGGCACTTGTTGTTTGCTTTGTACCAGCATCTGAACCTTATCCAATCGGGTGCCTAGTAAGTGTCTGTGCTGAACGCGTAACATGCAAGCCACCTCACGCATTCGTGCAGAACGCTGCACACAACCTTTCTGACCTTACCCTCTATGGTTTTTCGAGCGACTCCCCGTTGAGCATTCCAGTCACGGATGCCATGGCTACCGAGTAGCTGACCCTTATACCATCCCTAGGCACTGTTCCCTTTACGTCGGAAACGGAGTGCAGGAATACCCTAAAGAGGGTGGAGGAGTCTACGGAAGCTACTGGTCAAAAGTTTGGAACGTGGCATCGGATGGCTCACTTGAAGCATATCTGTGTGGTTCGTATTATCCGGTCGCCCATCCGCTTAGCGCAAACAAACTAACGTCCTGTTTCGGGCAACATCAACGCGACGGCGATGATACGCAGCACTTGACCTCAGTTCACGCGATCATCGCGGTGTTTACAGAAATGAGATCTCCAAAACTTCCGAAGTCCATATCGATACCTCAGGAATTTCGCTCCGCTTTGTGAAGCCTGGCACCCCTCTTTGGCAAAACGACCCCAAACGCAACACCCAAGTCGGTCGTTATGATCTCAAGGCGGTAAGTATTACACAACCCTGTTTTGCATATTCAAGTTCCAGCTGAGTTCGAGCTGACTTCGCGTCGTATGCCTCTTCCTCCCCAGCGCATTGTGTTCGAACCGCTTTAAGGATGCTAGGCGTCACCGTATAAGTACCTCTTTGCAGTCTTTTGTTATGTAAACCATACCGTCAGGGAAAATTATATATGAACTCTCAAGATGCGATTTTCCTGTTGTTGAGACACATAGACATTGTTCGTTGGGTATGACAGTCTAGTCCTTCTGCAAAACCTCATTACCGTGAAGCAATCTCGGGCTGAAGGGGGAGTTGTCTGAGTCGCGGCCCGGGTGAGAGGGTCCGCCAGGTGATGGCACCTGGTCATCTGGGCGATGGTTGGCCACACTTCACTTTAGAGGGAACCGAGCACCCCCCCCCTCTCTTCGTATAAAATAAACCATATCTATAACACGTTATCCCCCCCCTTTTTTTTCGGGCTGGCCTCGTCACAGGCCAAAAGCGCTGGGGAGTGTCGGTGTGACGCAGGGGAGGCGGACCCTGACTTGCCAAATCTCCTTTTCCCTTTACAGCTTTTTCCGCCAATTGCAACGCTCCACTTTCACCAGCGAGAACCCTCACATCACAGAACGTATAAAACACAAAACACCTGTTTCTCTTTACTCTGTGTAATACTTACGTATACGGCAAGCAACGTGCTGGTGTTTGTAACAGGGTCCGTGAATCATAGTTCTCAATAGCGCTCTGCCGGCAAAGGAAACAAGCTCGGACAACAAGTATCCGTCAACCTCACTTTGTGGAAATACACGGGGAGAATTCAATCCCCTGAGGCGACTTAGCTGTTTGCTCCACACGACAAACGTCCCCACCCAAGTGGCATCTCTTATTGGTCAGACTCAGTTCGAATTCTCGTATTCGCGAAGATGCATGCAGAGATAAACTACCTCGGTTTATAGCTGGCTCATTAACGTTGTTCAGACTGCGTACTTAAGGTTCGCGGAGTACGCCATATTGAGCATTTAGCGTGCCTGATATCATGTACACACCGCTTCGCAGCCCCTCCACCACCCCGAATCAACCCCTCGACCGTATCCAGAAACCCACACAAACCCCTTGATTCAGATGACGAGTACTGGAAGTAAGTCATATAATAGTACAACAGCGTCAACGGATTTATGGCTGCAGCCGGTTCGCATATCTTTTGGCAGGCGCTCTCGATATCGTGTTTAGGGGAACAGATGGAACCGAGGCTGAAGAGTTCATAGCGGCCATAGAAGAACTTGCCTTTACCGAAGGATGGTCTAGAGATCGAGAGCGAATGCTGCTGTTTGCTAGAAGCCGATTAAGGCACAAAGCACTTCGGTGGTTTGCAAGACTCGATCCGTCCAAAAAGGATGACTGGGACCTCTTTGTCGAGGCATTATTCGACCAGTATTCTCTGGTCGAAGCGCCCACGGAAGCTGAGATTTCAACACCAGTTTGGTGAGTACAAGTATCGGTTCCGCTATATGCAGGATACACGGGCCCACTGAGTCACTTCCGATCCGCAGGTCAGCAACGACGTTCAGCCCCGGTGCTACAACCGCCGGGCTACCTTCAGACCAGGGTTTGGACCCACACCCGAGAACGCGAGACGAAAGACAAGCACCAGGCAGCAACACACGTCATTCCATTCTTCCATATGGCCGATCATATGACCCTTCTATTCTGGGAAGACACGTTGGGGTACTTCGCATTGTGGTTGAAGATGGGACGACGGGCCCGCAGTACATCTGGCGAGGGCGTCCCCCGACCTACTCTATGTCCGGTGGATACACGAAATCTACAACATACGAGCCACTCAGCGTCACGGTTGATCGACAGGAAGCTCTCGTTGTCTGCTTCATCCCATCAGCCGAACCCCACCCGATTGGATGTCTGGTAAGGAGCTCTGCATGGCGCGCCATCCGTGATATCTGATGCATTCATTAGAATGATGTGTACAGATTAGGAGATCTTTCTCTCTACTTTAATGCCTTGAATGTCGAGTTGAGTAATTCAGATGGATATTCCAAGAAGTCAGGGGCTGACAGTCATTCTCGTTTCTAGCGCTTACGCGTTTTATGTACATAATGGACCGTATCTGATTGAGACAATTGGCGCGGGCTGCTGGTACACCTCAAATGTGTGGAATTTGCAGTCGGATGGTTCGCTTGAAGCATCGCTATATGGTTAGTGCACGCTCACTTGCTCGTCAGCCTAAACAGGTTGACATTCCATCTGAAAACTCTTGGAACGTTGGTGAAACTGCAATGACGCACAGCATTAGATCCCTCTTCGCGCGATCACTCCACCGGTCAATACTCCAGGAGGGTGGATTTCAAGACTTCAGAGATCCTTGTCGACATCGCAGGAACTGCGGTCCGCTTCGTGAAGCCTGGCACCCTCCCTCGGCAAGACGACCCTAAACTTAAAACACAAGGCGGTCGTCATGAGTTCAAGGCGGTGAGTTTTGAAGGACCTCTTCGGTATAGATCAGGATCCGAGCTTACGTTGCCCTGTTTCTGCGCAGCGCATCGTGTTCGAACCGCTCTAAGAACGTGACACAACGCTGTACTTCACTGTCTTCGTATCTCTACAATCCGATACAGTACCCGCATTTTCCTATCACTTCGCAATCAATGATTCCATTTTGTTTTTACTGGGACACATATGTGCTGTCTGTTGGGTATCCCGACGTAGCTGCATCATTCCTCGGCGACATCCCACCGGCGAGAAACCCCTTCCGGTCGGAGAACACACTGCCCATTATCTTCTTTTTTTCTTCGAGTCTACATTTAAGGTGCGACTTGCATGAACGGGTCGGCGAGGTGATACTGACTCTTGGTTCAGGTTTGCCCTCCGTGAAACTGTGCCCCTGGCTGACGGCGTGGCCGCCTTCACAAACTACATACATTCATTCCAATGCCTACCCTCTTCGACCACTCCGCCATTCTCTTTGACACACACACTTTGTCTTCCATACCTGTGAGACTACGTAACTTCGAATAGGGCTAGTCGGGTACCGGAAAGATGGTGGTGATCGGGGATTCCAACATGCACCCATTCCGGTCAATATCCAGGTGCTACGCTCTCTCCTTCACTCAGAACATGTGAGATGTGGCACAACAGAGCCTCCGAGCCCCTCTCTACTTGTAGTCAAGCCCTTCGTAGTCTTGAAACCACCTTCACGACCGTCCCTGTTCCTCCCCCCGGTTCATTCTCACCCAACGGCGGTTCGCCTCAAACACCGTACAATGCGGAGGCAAAGCAAGAGGGATTTGCGGTGGTGGGGCTAAACTTCCATAATTAGCGTTTTCTTTATCTTCGTTGGTCTCGTGAGCGAAATAGAGGCGCCGGGCCACATTACTTTCAAGTCATAACAAGCGTCTAGTCAAATCAACCTCCTGTCATGATGGCAGAGTACCAGAGCTCGTTTGAATTTGTGCTAGGAACTGACTGGCCACCGAGTACCTGTGAAGTATTCTGCTTTCTTTTCTGCCCTGCTGATTGCAGAACAAGCCCTTTGCGAAACGGCCCACCTGAGATTCCTATACTAATGGCCAGGGACAGAGTGTATGCTTACAGCGATTTGTGTCACAATAATTATCTCTTTTAAACCTGACCTGTTAACATTGCCCAGGCAACCTACTAAAGTTCGCGGAACACGCACCCTATTTAGCGTTGGTGTGCCTGATGTACACTTTGATTGCAACCCTTCCACCACACGCCTTCGACCTCTTAACCAGAATCCCTTACAAGCCCACTTGACCAGGATGACAAGTACTGGTAGTAAGTCATAAATCGACACTACATCGCCCATGAATCGTAACGAGAATCCCTTTGTAATACTTTGGCAGGTGCACCCGATATCGTGTTTAGAGGAATAGATGGGACCGAGGCTGAAGAGTTCATAGCAGCCGTACAAGAGCTTGCTTTTGCCGAAGGGTGGTCTCAAGATCGCGAGAGAATGCTCCTTTTTGTCAGAAGCCGATTAAGACAAAGAGCACTTCGGTGGTTCGCAACGATCGATCCATCCAAAGAGAACGACTGGAAACTCTTCGTCGAGGCACTATTCAATCAGTATCCTTCAGTCGAAGCGCCCACCTCGGCTGAGATCTCAACGCCAATCTGGTATGTCCAAATGCAAATTCGCCTCTTCCAGGTTCCATGGTATCTTTCCAACAGTCATTTGCTCGTGGCAGGTCTGCGACGACATTTAGTCCTGGTGCTTCAACTGCCATCCTACCCGGCGGCCAGGTCCTGGAGCCTGAATCGAGCATGTGTGGTGAAGGACGGGCAACAGAGAGCGATCAACGTCATTTCATTCTTCCGCGTAGCAGAGTCTACGATCCTTCTGTTCTAGGAAGACAGGTCGGGATACTTCGCATCGTCGCCGAAAATGGGACGACTTGCCCACATTACGTCTGGCGAGGACGTCGCCCGATCTATTCGACGGATCGGCATGGAAGCGTGATAGCTGCGACGTACGATTCACTCAGCATCACAATCGATCGACAAGAGGCTCTTGTTGTGTGCTTTATCCCATCTTTCGAACCCCATCCGATTGGCTGCCTGGTAAGGGCTTATGCAGGATGGATGCTCTGAAAGAGATCTCATACATTCTTGCAGAACGCTACGTACAATTTTGGGGACCTTTCCCTTTTCTACACGAACGCTACTGACGTGTACAGTAATCCAGACAAAGCACAGAGATTAGTGAGTAACTGACTAACTGTGTTGTCTTTAGCACCTGCGAGCTTCGGACGGCAAATGGAGTGGTAGAAGTCGATAGAAATGGGGCATATACTTCACAGGTCTCGAAGGTTTGGAATATATCGCCAGACGGCTCACTTGAAGCCTCGCTATCCGGTATGTTAGACGAGACTGTCTACCCACCCTTTGATGCAAGCAAGCTAACCTGCACTCTTGGCGGCGTATTAATGGTAATTCATAGCATATCATGCCAACTCATACGATCATAACACCGGCAAATACGCCAAGGAGGATTTCAAGACTTCAGAGGTCCTGGTCGATACCTCAGGTACTGCGATCCGATTCGTGAAGCCTGGCATCATCCCTTGGCAAGACGACCCTAAACGGAGCTCCGGAGTCGGCCGTTATGATTTCAAAGCCGTAAGTTTATACAGCCCTATTGTAGAGAGTTCAAAATCCGAGCTCAATCTGGCCTCTCGCGCCCCGTCTTTCCTAGCGTATTGTGTTCGAACCATTTTAAGGAGGCGAAGAACCACCTTATATAATTGTTCGCCGTCATATTTCTGAAAATCAAGGCATCAATCATAGCTGGGCATCGGTTCGTAATTAACGATTTATCTGTTCCTTGGGACACAGTACTGTACCTTGGCCATCGGGTACCTAGCCGCATCATCTATATGCGAAACCCTACCATAGAAACCCCGTTTCCGTCGATTAGGGCATTTTCCAGTATCTGTATACTTTGAAAAACGATATTTAAGTCGCGACTAGCGTGACGGACCGGGCGAAGTAGTAGTGACTTGTCATTGAATTCGTTCACCGGTCACACTTCGTTGTTACCGGGAATTTGGCGTAACCCCGCGCTATCATCTCTATTTACATAGTATATGGAGCTGCAACGCTCTTTTTGTCTGCTGGGGGTTATCGGTTTGCCATGATGGACAGGCCATGCGGATCATAGAGACCCTAACTTTCCCTTCTTTTACGGCACTTTTACCAGCTCAGGACGCCTCGTTCTTTATCTTCAGCAACAGAAAACTCTACATCACACAAGTGTCACAACTGCGCCTCCTGTATCACAGGATGAGTCAAAGCGCCGATCGTTGGAACCCAACGCTCTCTGAACCCTCTCAAGTCGTATATTTTGGTAGTCAGGTAGAGGGTTATACTTACAGCAGTAGATGCCTAGGCGAAATAAGTCAATCTTAGACTGGCCAATTGGGATTGCTCAGACTGCGTACCCAATCTCGCGGAAATACGCCATGTTTATTGGTTTGTGTGTGTGATGTACACATGACTTGCAACCCTTTCATCACCCCGCGCCGACTTTTTAGCTAGAAACGCACACAAGACCCCGTAACTAAGATGACGAGTACTGGTAGTAAGCCACACGCTTATACGACAGTTCCCGTGAACTAAGAGCTAGAGTCCCTTCGCATAACCTGCAGGTTCACCCCCTATAGTGTTCCGAGGAATAGATGGGACCGAGGCTGAAGAGTTCATAGCAGCCATCGAAGAGCTTTCCTTTACAGAAGGATGGTCTAGAGATCGAGAACGAATGCTTCTTTTTGCCAGAAGCCGATTAAGGCACAAAGCACTTCGGTGGTTTGCAAGACTCGATCCATCCAAAAAAGATGACTGGGATCTCTTTGTCGAGGCCCTATTCGATCAATACACTTTGATCGAAGCGCCGACAAAAGGGGAGATTTCGACGCCAGTCTGGTGGGTACATACTCAAGTTCTGTTCGTTTGAGCTCGCGAGTGACTAGCTTCCCCCTCCTCATTGGATCACAGGTCAGCAACGACATTCAGCTCTGGTCCTTCGACGGCCATCCTACCCTCCGATCAGCTGTTGGACCTCCACCCCAACGTATCCAATGAAAGGCAGCATGTGACAGCCTGCAATATACATCATTTTTCCCTTCCGCCCAGCAAGCCGTATGATCCGTCTATCCCAGGAAGACGGTTCGGGATACTTAGCATCGCCGTCGAAGACGGAACCACTTGCCCACAATACATCTGCCGCGAAGGCTCCTACAAGGCAACAAGTCATGAGGCACTCGGCACCACGATAAATCGACAAGACGCCCTTATTATTAGCTTTACACCAGCACCGGGAACTCACTCAATCGGATGCCTAGTAAGAGCTTTGCCGAAGTTGCATGATGCGAGATATCTTACGAAGTCACATAGAACGCTTCGTCTGGGAGACCTGATCTTTCCGTTTACTATTATCGCACGGCTAGCGAGTTGAGTGGTTCAGACAAGTCGCAGAGAGCGGCCAATCGTTAACTTGATGCCCATTTCCAGCGGATACAACCTTTGCGTAGGGTATGGGCAGATTACAATAGATTACAATACTAGTGCCTGCGTCTCAAACGTTTGGAATGTGTTGTCCGATGGTTCACTTGAAGCGACACTGCCTGGTCCGTTTGGCCCGCCCATTCACTCACCAGTTATCCCATGCAGACTAACACCTTCTCTCTGCAACAATAAATATTGCACCAATGATATCATTATGATAACGCACAGAATTTGACACCAGTCCACACGGTTCTTACGGCAATTATACATATGCCAGGACCGACTACAAGACCGCAGAGGTCCTTCTCGACGCCTCAGGTACTTCATTCCGCTTTGTGAAGCCTGGAACTCTCCCCAGGCAAGACGACCCTAAACTTAATACCCAAGGGGGTCGTTATGAGTTCAAGGCGGTAAGCTGTTACAGCCCCGTTACGTAACCAGGAGTTCGGTATCGAAACTTACTACGCGCGCTCTTGCTCTAGCGCATTGTGTTCGAACCATTTTAAGGATGCTAAATGCCGCCGTACTTCTTCACAGTCGCGTTCACGCAAACAATGTGATTTAGCCATATTCGCCCGCAACTTGTACTAGTGGCGGGTTTTCTGTTGGGACACATGTACATCGTTTGTTAATCACGACACAGCTGTATCATCATTCTGTGGAACAACATTGTTGGGTTACTTCTTCTGAATGGCGTTCGCACTGTCCGATATAAGCTTGGTGTCTTTTTCTGGGACAAGATATTTGGGCTACGGTTCGCGTGAAGGCTTGCGAAGTCGTGATGTTCGTCTGGTCCTCCGATCCCCAGGTACATTTCTCTTGACGGAACTCCGTCACCCAATATATGCAGCACATCTATAACGCATCCCCGCCTTTTTGTTTGTTTGCTGTCTCATCACAGGTCCGTCAGCGCCGGACACTATCGGTTGGAAAGTGAGGGACTGGACTCTGACTTTCCGTCTTCCTCTCCACAGCTTCTTCCGGTAAGCACAAAGTCCGAGCTCTTCTTTGGAAAGAGAAACCCCCATCACACAACAGGCACAGCAATTAAATCGATGGGTCAACGTGCCAGCAATCTGAATTCAAGGGTCCTGCAGCCCCACATTGCCCCACACATGTATTCAGTCCTATATACACCCTCCGCAGCTATTCAAAGATTTCCATGCCATATGTAGTTTGCCCTCCTTCTCTGTGGAATAAGCCAGGCAGAACTAGTTGGGCACCGGAACAGCGGCCGTGGTGGGGACCTGCAACACGCATTCATTCCGGTCAATCTCCATTCGCTACGCTCTCTTCATCACGAAGAACCAGTAAAATGGGTCGCACGACGCAGTACAGAGTCTTCAAGCTCCTCCTTTCTTATCGTCTGAATCACGCACCCTTAATGCTCTTGACGATGCCTTCCATCAGGAAAAGGGTATTTCCTACAGTAGTCTACATAGCCCAATGTAGGCATTTTTAGGGTCTTGAAGTTGTGTAGTAATGTAGGTAAGGGCTCATATATATAGTCTACAGTAGTCAAGTGTAGGCATGGTATAGGCAAATGTAGGCAAGTGTAGGGGTGTAGCCGTGTAGAAATTGCCTACACCGGTCTACAGGTACCTACACCAGCCTACAGATGCCTACACGGGACTACACGGGACTACATCACTACATAGATTACCGTAGAAACCCATTACTATGTAGATAAAGGTGATTTCCTGATGTCGCGACCGTCGCTCTTCCTCCTCGCAGTTCATCCCGCCAATTGTTGGTTCACTTCAAACCCTGTACATTGGAGGAACCGAAAAAGCAGACTGCACATTGATAGGAGGTGTGTCTTGATAATTTTGATGCGCTGTCACTTTGGTCAGACTCGTGAGTGAATACTGTACTGTACCTCCGTTCTTTGATACTCTAACGACACCCTATTCCGATCAAGCAATCGGTAAAGAGGGAGCATGATTTACTTTTCTGTTAGATAGCGATTGTTCGATGAATGATTGTAAAGCGTCCTCTGTTCTGCGCCGCTGAGCGCAAAACGACTTCCTTGTGCAACCGCCCACACGAGCTGTACATGTCGATGGCTAGGGACAGGGCCCATGCTTACATCGGTGTGTATAGAGCCAACTTGGTCGGTTAAAGCTGGCCTATTGGCATCGTTCCAGCTTTAGCATCCGCGTGTTTGTGTACACATCCTTTACAACCCTTCCGCCACCCCGAGTCCACCCTTCGACCTTTTTATCCACAAATGTCTAATAATCCACTTGACTAGGATGGGGAATAACGGAAGTAAGCCATGTGCTCATGCCGCATAAAATTGTAGCGGGAGTTACTTCGCATAATTTTGCTAGGTGTACCCGATATCGTGTTCAGGGGGCTAGATGGGAATGAGGCTGAGGAGTTCATAGCAGCCATTGAAGATCTCGCTTTTACCCAAGGGTGGTCTGAAGATAACAAGCGAATGCTTCTTTTCGCGAGAAGTCGGCTGAGACAGGGAGCTGTTCGATGGTTCGCAAGACTCGATCCATCCAAAAAGGAGGACTGGGACCTTTTCGTCGACGCAATGCTCGAACAGTATCCTCCGGTTCAAGCGCCCGCGGGGGCTGAGATTTTGACGCCAGTCTGGTAGGTCTAAATACGACTTCAGTTTCTTTCGGTTTCCGTAAAACGTTCACCATCTTCGCTTACTCGTAGGTCCGCGACTACATTCAGTCCTGGTTCTTCAACCACCCTCCTGCCTTCCGACCAGGTCCTGGAGCCTGAGGTGAGCATGCGGCGAGGTGAAGGACGGGATGCAGGGAGCGAGGCACGTCACTCTTCACTTCCGCGCAGCAGAGCATACGATCCTTCTGCTCTGGGAAGACAGGTCGGAGTACTCCGCATCGTTGCCGAAAATGGAACCACTTGCCCACAATACATCTGGCGGGGAAGTCGCCCGATCTACTCGGCAGTTAATGGAACCACGATAGTCCCGCAATATGTTGAGCTCAGTATCACGATCGATCGGCAAGAGGCTCTCGTGGTGTTCTTTATACCCTCACACGAACCCCACCCAATAGGATGTCTGGCAAGTGTTGATGTACAGTCGACGATGCGGAAAGTATCTTATTTATTTATGTAGAACGCTACATACGCCTTCGCGGATTTTTGTCTTTATATCAATCCGTGGGGTAATGGGTTGAGTAGTACAGAAAAGACACAGCGGGTGGTCGGTAGTTAACCAGCCATCTCGCATCTAGTACGGGCACAGTTTGTGCGTCGAATGGAGCGGGGCCTATCAATAGAGATGTTCGGTCCCGAGCGGATTTCTCAAACATCTGGAGTATGTCGTCGGATGACTCACTTGAAGCGTCGTTAACTGGTCCGTTCAACCCGATTGTCTTCTGGCTTGGTGGTGTAAATAAGCTAACGTGCTCTCTCGGCAACATCGCAACATCGATGCAACATTGGATACAAGAGCTTGTGATACCAGTTTACCCGATACTTGCACCAGATTAGAAGACTTCAAGACTTCCGAGGTCCTCCTCGACAACTCGGGAACTTTCATTCGCTTTGTGAAGCCTGGCACACCACTTCGGCAAGACGACCCCAACGCCGGCACGCAATTCTATCGTCGTGACTTCAAGACGGTAAGTATTGATAGTCCTGCTCTGTGGAATTGAGAACCCGAGCCTATTCTGAACCCGGTCCCTTTCTCCCTAGCGTATCGTCTTTGAACCATTTTAGGGACGTTTCGCACCACAGTACCATTTCGCGGTTGTATCTCGGCAACATCGCATTAGCGAGATTCATGTATTGACTCATGCCCCACGATTTCTCTGTTTGTTGAGACCTCATATATACCATTCGTTGCGTTCACTACATTGCTGTTCAATCCTTCCGCGGAGCCTACCGTCGAAATCCCTCTCCGATAGTGGCAGGATTAATAAACGCACACTGTTTTCTCTGGAAACGCGTATTCAACTCGCGACTCGCGAGGCGGGCTCAGTGAAATGGTACTGCCTGGTCCTCTGGTCAACGGTCCCATTTCTTGTCTAGCAAATATTGATCGCCTTCCACGTACTGTCTTCCTCACATACATCGCATATGTAACCCCCGTCGTCTCTCTAGCCGCTCCCATTGCAGGTCATAGCGCCGGACTTCCAAGGTCGGAACCGGTCCGCGGGGCCTCGTTCTCGCGGAACGGGGCTCACTCATAACCCCGCACAATGACAGAATCAACTATTACAGTAAAAAAGAAGACCTGGATTTATAGGAGCCACTGTCCTTCAATATTTTCTCACTCTGTTGCCTTTGTCAGCCCTCGCAGGCAAGTGGACCGCTGGATCGGATTCCTTTTGTACCTATAAAAACACATCTACTGTGCTCAGCCTGTCAAATAACCAACTTTGTTAAGCCTAATGTTTGGCACCGACTGGTTTCTGAGCGGCTGTGAAATTCTCCAAATTTCTTCTGCGCCACACAGTGCAGAACAATCTCCTTGTAGAACCGCTGACGCAAGGCGCAAATGTTAATGATCTGCCACAGAGCTTGCGCTTTCAATGCTGTGTACCTAGACGGATTAACTCGGGTTACAAATTGTCTTGGAATTGCTCGAGCCCCGTCGTAAATCTTTCAGAGTGCACCGTGTTTAGCACTACGCATGTGCGTGCCTCATATGCAGATTGCCTTGTAACCCCGTCTCACCACCTCGCGTCGACCGTTCGACCTTTTACCCCCAAACCCATACAAAGCCTCTTGAATAGGATAACCAGCTCCGGAAGTAAGTCAAACACTTATATAACACCGCCCAGGAAATTATATATAAAGCCTGCTCGCATAATTTGGCAGACGCCTCCGACATAGTGTTCAGGGGAGTAGATGGGGCCGAGTGCGAAGAGTTCATAGCAGCCATCGAGGATCTTGCCTTTACCGAAGGCTGGTCCCGGGATCGAGAGCGGATGCTTCTCTTCGCTAGAAGTCGATTAAGGCACAAAGCTCTTCGGTGGTTTGCAAGACTCGATCCATCCAAAAAGGATGACTGGGACCTCTTTGTCGAGGCATTATTCGATCAGTATCCCCTAGTCGAAGCGCCCACGACGGCTGAGATCTCAACGCCAGTCTGGTCGGTACACGAGCAATTCCACGCCCCGCGGGTCCTGGACTACATTTGATTGATTACATAACCTTTAATTGCTGCAGGTCGGCAACCACATTCCGTCCGACCGCTTCGACCGTCATATTACCTTCCGATCATGAGGTTTTTGGGCCACAGCCGACCATGCAAGAGGAGAGACAGGAGACAGGGAGCAGGACAAATCATTCTGCTGTTCCGATTAGCAAATCATACGACCCTTCTGTCCTGGGCAGACATCTCGGGGTGCTTCGCATTGTGGTTGAAGATGGGACGACCGGTCCCCAATACATTTGGCGGGGACGCCCCGCGATGCCGCCTTCTCTCCTCCTGGGGAAAACTCAGCCTATCTACTATGACCCACTCGAGACCACGGTGGATCGGCACGAGGCTCTGGTCGTTTGCTTTATACCAACACAAAACCCCCACCCAATCGGATGCCTGGTAAGAGTTGATACGGGATGTCACGGTTAAAGCAGACTATTTCATGGGGCCATTTAGAATGCCACTCGCGTCACTGGAAATCTTACCCTTTACGGCAGAAGCAAGTTGAGTAACGCAGATATCTAGATCAATATCCAGAGGGATCACAAGCTGACTTGCAGTCTCAGTTCTAGCTATGAGCTCTATGTTGAGAACAGTCGAGTGCGAGAGCCCACCAGCCTCCTCCCTAGTGCTTGGAATGTATTACCAGATGGCACACTGCAAGCGTCGCTACCCGGTACATCTAATTAACTCAACTCACTCGCCAGCCTCAACAAGCTGACGTGAGTCTCCGCAGAGGATGCCAAGACTTCAGATGTCTTTGTGTATACCTCGTGTACGTGTTCGATCCGATTTGTGAAGCCTGACCCCAAATCCAATTCGGCGGTCAACTCCTGCGAGTTCAAGGCGGTATGTCATACTATCTCCTTGTGCATAGCCCAGGATCCGGGCTTATTTTAGCAACGTCTGCTCGTTTCTCCCCAGCGCATTGTGTTCGAGCCAATTTAGGATGCGAAATGTCACCGTTCCTGATCGGCGTTGAATTTTGCAAATTCCCACATCAGCTTGACTCGCCTATTAGCTTGTAGTTTGCGGTTTCTTTGATTGTTTGAAATGCATATTCACTGTAGTTGGAGATCACTGCAGGGCCAGCAGGATCATCTCAT